>CAJHQP010001300.1:0-121512 GCA_905132765.1 Moricandia arvensis | reverse complement strand
TGCTTTATTGCAATCAAATTTATAAACATGATGATTTTAATGATATTTTTCTCATTAATGATAATGGATTTTCTTTTTAAAACTGTAAAAGAAACACATCAAGTGTTTGCAAAATTTTCACTTTTATCATTTTATACAAATTAATCTCTTCTTGCTCGTTTCACATTTTAAATAACTAACTTTTAATCCTTTTTGACCAAAAAGAAATCTAAAAATCAAAATAACCATCCAGTTCCCATGTTGACAAACGCATGGAAGTAATAAAGTGGACCGTGCAAGCTTTTATTCATTTTGGCACTAGTGGATCGTCCAAAGAGCTTATTGAAAGCATCTTTATGTTTGCAGTTCAAGAACGGAGGAGGAGTAAAAGATCGGCTTTGGCTACGTGGTGTGCTCATATTGGCGAAATGTCGTCTAATTTTTCTGCACAATAGCTGTGAATATATTAAAGATTGTAATTAATTACAGTTTTATTAATTACAATAATAAAAATAAGTTTCCCGAAAATCCTGATGACTGTGATAAGGATATGCCCGATATTCCACGCCACAGTAGTGGAAGACTGGCGAGGATAAAATCGTAATCCCATCATTACGATTTTACTTACTGACAGTTTTTCCCTAAAAAGGATCTACCGCAATTACTAAAGATCAGTAAAAAACAAACCACAACGTCCCACTAAGAGGGTAAAACAGTAAATTCTCATATATCACGTAATAATAGTTCGACGAAAAGATATCACGTAATTAAAATGACGTGGCATCATCGCGTCTAGTCACACCATTTCTTCTTTGGACTCTTCAGCTTCGTCTATCTCTGTGCACCTATATAATCCACCAATCTCGTTTTACCGGAAACAGCAGAAAAAATAGTTACTATAAATTCACAAACGTTAGATCAACCGTCGCCGATTTGAAATGAATCTTCCGGTTATCTCTGTTTCCGACAATCTCCGTCATGTGTCCCCTAAAACTCCTCGCCGTTAAGAAACTCCGTTTCCGTCTCTTAGATTTCTTTTCCTTCTCTTCGCTTCGTTTCGTCTGAGATTTTGAATTAAACAGTTTCTCTTAGCTTTGATCTATACGACACCGTTTCCGATGAAGATCCAGCCTACTGAAACCGATGTTCCGGCGAGTAGAGACTCAGATAAGCCAGTGCTCAAGTCTCGCCTCAAGCGTCTCTTAGATCGGCCGTTCACAAATGTTCTGAGAAGCTCAAACTCAGATAAACAACCAGCCATCGCCGTCTCCGGAGAGCGAGATGGAGTCTCCGAGTTGGAGCCGGGCTCCGTCGTTTTAGCGAAGATGGTTCAGAACTACATGGAGGAGAGCAACGAGAAGCAAGCTAAAACCGGACGCAATCGCTGCAATTGTTTCAACGGAAGCAACGATGATAGCTCCGACGATGAATTTGATTTGTTCGGTTGCTCCCTCAAGTCTTTCAACGACGCTTATGAGCTTCTCAAGGTAATGTAAACCTCACTCTCTCTTCTCGCAACCGAAACTTAGTTCTAAGTTTAACGAATCATCCATGGATGTTGATAGAGCTTGATACCATGCGCGAGCGTCATCGAGGGGAAGCTATTAGATGATGCAGCGAAGATTGTGGAGAAGAACAAATCAGTCAAACGAAAAGATGATTTGAGGAAGATTGTCGTTGATGGACTCTCATCTCTTGGTTATGATTCCTCCATTTGTAAATCGAAATGGAATAAAACTCGCTCTATACCGGCCGGTTCAATCTCTAACAAACCGGTTTGCTTCTTCTACTATTTTTTTGAGACTCATGAAGATTGATTTCTGAATTTTTCGTAAATTTCAGGTGAGTATGAGTACATCGACGTGATTGTAAACGGTGAAAGGCTTTTGATCGATGTGGATTTTCGATCGGAGTTCGAGATCGCCAGGCAGACGAATGCGTACAAGGCCTTGCTTCAGTCTCTACCGTTCGTTTTCGTCGGGAAACCAGACAGGATTGGTCAGATTGTTTCGATGGTGTCTGAAGCGGCGAAGCAGAGCTTGAAGAAGAGAGGTATGCATTTTCCACCGTGGAGGAAGGCTGATTACATGCGAGCTAAATGGCTGTCTGCGTACACACGGGACTCAGACGATAACGCCCCGGAGCCGGTGGTCTCTTCTGCCGTTGTGGGTGAAACGGAGATGGTTTGTTCGGAGATTGAGCTGAGTTTCGAGGAGAAATTCTTGGCGTCGGTGAATTCTTCTTCGTCCTCTCCTCTTAAGTCGGTTGCCGGAAATGATGACGTGGCAGAGGCGGTGGAGAGAGAAGCCAAGGTCGTCACGGGATTAGCTTCACTGTTCAAGGAGAATCCCTAGAAAAGATTTTGAATTTTTCTAATTTCCTAGTTAAAAACTTAAGAAAAACGAGAAAAGTTGCCAAATAAAGAAAACAAAACAAAAAAAAATGAGAGAACCATATAAAAATATAACATGGAATATCTTTTTCTTTTTGACCTCTAACTCTCTTTTTCCATTTCAAGGGGTATAAGATTTACATTTTATTGAAGTATGATTAGTTAGTAATGAAATTTTTTTATCTATTACACTTTCGGTTTATTAAAAACAAATATTTTAAAAAAATGTATTTTAAAAAGATACATTTTGTATTTTGATGTATTTTTATAAATTAATAATGATTAATTATAAATTTAAAAATATTAATTGAGTTCTTAAAATTTTTATTGATTCAAAATTATAAGAAATAGATGGTCAAAAATATATACATTTACAACTTAAATTAATGTGTTATCAGTTTGTGTAAAAAATCTAAAACATATATTATTTTAAACAAAAGGGATAGCATTTTAAAAACGATATTATATTAAAATATTAAATGTAGAAATCAGATCTTCACCCTTTGAAATAAGCATAAAAATCTCTTTTTCTCATTTATATTGCATGTAGCTGAAAGAATAGACTTGGATTGGAACCAAAAAGAACCAAAATTTTTCGATTAGTTCTGGATAGGATTTTCCAATATGGATAAAATGTCTTAACCTAGTCATGTGTGTCCATCCAATCATAAAACGTTACATTTTGAACTTTTTATTACATCGAAGTATAAAACTTCGGTATCGTTAATTGATTCATCCTATACAACCAACCAAACATTGGCGGAATAGATGCAATGGTCGAACATCTATTCTTGCTTTTAGTCCTTTGGAATATTTTGGCCAATATATTTTGTATTTTACCTCTGAAATCAACTAGTCTTCAATGGTGTATGTATCACAGTTTTTATGGAGGCAGAAAATAGGAGATTTACAAGATCAGCCAACAACAGATAAGTTTTGTTTGCGATTGAAAATAGAAATTAGTAAATAATAAATCTCAAGAAAGAGTAAAAACATAAGGTACATAGTGATGATAATTAAAATCTTTGAAAGGCTGTCTACAAATAATCGTTTTTAAAATACAACTATTATGTTGTTAAAATGTATCTTGGAAACTCCAAACGATTAAGACAAGTGCAGTTAAACATTTTACCTTTTTGAGGTTCTTGAATTAACCTTTTAGGAAATAATATGTGGGCTTTGTTTAACAACATGTTGGTGCAAAAGGAACAGAAGATTTATGACAACTCTAAATCAAATATTTTCATAAACACTGTAATCAAATTTATTAGTGGAATAAGAAACAAAGCATTTATCAGTGTCAGAAACAATAAAATAAAATACAGCACAGATTATCAGAATTTATATTAATTATTATCTTACGATTGACGGCAGCATTGGGGAGAAAGAATGATAGCCGTGGGGTTCAAGAGCTGTTCGTTTCAACAGTGTGATATTCCCTTACGAGTGATTTACACTCTAAGGCAGTTTTTGAGTTTTTATGACACAATAAGACATTTTCTGCTCCTAAAACACTTTTTCTTAATTTGTTCCATTATTTTTTAACTAGAGCGTAACTAAGATAAAGTTAGTAGGACCCACACATTAATGTCATCTTCTTTACCATTTTTAGCAGAAATCAACAATAATTTAATCTTGAAAAAAAATGGGTGGTGAGAGACGATGGTAGCTTTCTCTGTCAAGATAACTCGTGGTCACCATGCTAAATCATTGTACTTCCTCGGTCATTGAGTTTCTTAAATTGCGTCAAATCTACGCAACCCTCTCTGCTACATCTCCTCCTTTTTTTGGATTCACAACCACAACCAAACTTATTTTTCATGGTGAAGTTTCTTTCTCGCCATAAATATGTTGGGAGTCGTCGTCGCTTCAGTTTTCACGTCATGGAGGAAAGCTCGCGCAACAATGGTGGATTAACATCATTTTGCACATTTAGTCCTTCAATTTTGTAGTTATTTTCAGTTTAATTTGAAACTCTCCAAATTGCATATAAATCCTTATGAATTATCTCAAACTTCTAAAAAAGAGCATTTCAATTCTTCCTAATAATTGCACAAATGATCCCTGGTGATTAGTTCTATTAAAATCTTAAAACTGTTAAAATCATATTTAATTTCCATCAGAACTTTTAATCAAAACCAAATCAATTAGCTATCAATATTTACAATGATACAGATGTACACCAATTTACTTGTATAATGATTAAAATGTACATCATATAACATTTTTACATGCATTTAAAAGTTTAAAAATTTGTAAGGTCAATAATGTCAGTGTGTACACATATTATTAATTGTTCACATGTACAATTTTTTACAAAATTTACACGTATGCCAATACATTGTACATAAAATATATTTTAACATATATTTGCAAGTTAAAATATAAAAACGGACATATCCAATAACAACTGTAATCGTTAGCATAAAGACGAGTAATTCATTTGGATTATGTGAACACATATTGTCAATGACACTATTTTTAGTTAGACTTGATTTATTTTGTTATCAATTTTAAAAATTTTGATTAAGCAACACCAATCAATCTATATATGTACAACTTCATCACAAACCTTGATGTATTTGTCACTTATCACATGCAACTACTTTTATTTGGATTTACCTTCAACGTACATGTGTACATGCTATATTGTGTACACAATCAAATTGTACACATATAATAATCTTTTTACATGGAAGCATGCTCTTACAACTAAATTTACTAATTGTGCATTTTTACCTCATGTTAATGCAATTCAACATATATATCCCCTAAATAAATCTAAATACATGTGATGTTTCCAAATTATTGTGATTTTGTTTTAATTGTGATCTTGTACGCAATCGTAGTGCAGTTTGTGTATATCTAAGAACATATGTAGTGTACACATGTACACTTTGAATTTGATGTACACAAAATAACAATGTTTTTACATGGAAACATGCTTTCATTTTGAAATAGATTGATGGGTCGAAGTTTGTGGAGAGAGATTAACATGTGCATGAGATTATGCTAAAAAAGCTAAGTTTAGAAAGTTTGATTTAGATGAAAAAAAATCAGTAAAACCTTGGTTCCAATGAAATCATACTTCTATGTAGAAAGGTTATTGTTTTATGTACAATTGAGTTATGTACACCATATATCCGTACACGTGTACATCCAAGGTGACTCAAAAAATAGTAGTTGTCTTTGATAAGTGACGAGAAGTATATGTACATGATAATACATAATTATTTTGCCATTCACATGTACATAGATGCACATGTACATTAGTTAATTGTACATTTGAAAGTTCCATTTTTCCAGTTTCAAAAATTTTCAATTTGTACTTTTGCATGAACCATCCATCGAGAAGTATCACAAAGTATATTTGCAAGATGCACATGTACATCAGTTAATTGTACAAGATGCACATGTACATCGGTTAATTGTACAAGATGCACATGTACATCCAGAAGACTTATAACACAAGATACTTTAAGATTCAAAGCTAGATGGATTCAAATGGATGAAGGTTAGATGTGGTAATGCTCTTAGCTTATGGCTAAACCAAGAGCATAAACAAAAATGGTTCATGTGGGATTCATGCGGAAAGTAAATGATTCAAATATTGAGGTTGATTTTTACCTCTAAAAAGTATTGAGGTCAAAATCGAATTATACAAAATTAAGGGACCATGCATGCAAAAACACCAAAATTAGCCATTGTTGTTCTTAAGCTTTTCATGATGGTTGAAAGACGTGTCAAAGAGGAAGGGACCTCGTGGCGATAATGAATCACGACAAGGAATCAGAAGCTGAGACAAGGCTCGGAAGATTGAATCAAAGTGAGAATGCGATAAACCAGATTCAATCGCCTTAGCGATTGAGCTTGGTTGAGGTTCAGCAATATTTCTTGAGCAAGTGCAGAGCACGACAAGAGAAAACAGTCACCATGGTTAAAACGATCTCCATCGTTGACGTCGTCGTTGTATACATATCATTACATTACCATAAAAAATATAGCTTGACATATCTCAAAAGATAGATCAAATCATAGAGACAATAAATAAAAATAAGTATGCTTGAAAAATAATTGTAAGCTAAAAGATTTTATTTTAGAGAAAAGATAGAGAAGTTAGGAGGAGGAAGACGAAGAAAACAGAGATATGGACCCACTCTATATTATTTTCTAACTAAAAAAATACATGTTAAATTTCATTACTTTAATATACACTAAATGACAAAACTGTTTAGTTACTTTGTAGAGAGAAAGTGGGTTTAGTTGAGAAAAACTACCTTAGTAGTAAGAAGTGTCTTTTATTGTAATAATAAACTAGAAAAGTGTCTTTTAGTGTAAATGTTTCTTCCCTTACTGTATTTGCTTTTGTTTTTATTACCTTTTTAGATTATCTACTTGTTCTTGTAGTCATGATATAATTTCTTATGTCAGTGATATAAATTTCTTGCTGCATCATTTATGATTTGTTTATATATAAATAAATAGAGCAGATATAATGTAGATTCAAACAAAATCAAGCAAAAAGAAAGATCCAAAACTGAATTTAGACTTAAACCCAGTAAGAAAATGATTCAATATCCATAAAAATATATGTCCATTGGTTTTTTCTCTCGATTTTCTGAATAGTTTTACCAAATTTATATGGGTAACTTTCTCAAATAGCTCTTTTTATTTTTTTTATCAAAATAATTTTATATGAACGAAATAATTATTTCATTTTTTTTATATTTTCTATTTTTTTATTTTAAACCCACCTCCAGAATCCCATCCCATATTTTTATATCAAAAGTTTAGATTAGTTAACTTTAGAAGTATAAATGCATATTTATACTCTTTAACGAAATCTATTTTAGTCATTTTTCTGTTAAAAGCTATTTTGTGACCAAAATTTTTTTAGAGTTGTTTTATGATATTTCTCAATTTTATATTTTCAGAAATTTTTAAACTGATTTATGATTTCATATTGAAGCATGTTATTTTTGTCAGTATTCATTCTTAAACTTTATATACATGTTTCTTCGGTATATATTTTCTGTTGGAAAATGTTCTTCAGTATTTACATTAAACTTTTGTCTCAATATAAACTAAATTAAACTAACTAAAAAATCAAAAACCCTATTTTGTTTTATAAGAGTAACCTCATCGATAAAATACCTCAAATGTAGTTCTCAACTAATAAATACTCACATTTTAATACATCTGATTTATTGAATTATGTTTTATTAATTTAAGAAAAATGAAATCATTTCAATTAAACATGTGCGGAAAGGAATTCTAATGAATATTTAAGAAGATCTCGTTTTGAGAAACTTTTGTTTCTCTTCCCTAATTTTCTGTAATTTTGTTTTCATTTATTACTAAAATACCCAAGGAGTTTTCTCCGATGGACATGTTCTAAAGTCACAATCCATTGTTCTGCTGATCTTTGAAATGGAAAGATTAAGTTATGTTCTATTTTCTTTCTAGTTTGGTTAGAAATAAAATTGTAGTTGAAGCCAGAGACCAACTTTCTACCTGGACCTTACTTTGTTACATAAAGATGTGGTGTTGTGATTTAAAATTAGTTCTCTTGTAAACGGTTAAACCACACCGATCGATATGTAAATGTATTGCAATCATTCATGTGGGGGCACCAAGTAATCCATTATGTAAAAGCCCTTTCTCAAAAAAAGAGTAAGCCAATATGTGCTAATATAATTACTTTTATTATTTTTTTATGTCACATACACAATAATGATTTTTATTTTTTTAAACACACGCATTTTACAAACTTTATGTTATTAATTGCAATAATTCTAGGTCGCATGAAGTGGGTAAGAACGGTTACAATAATTTCAGAACCTGTGGACCCTCGTTCCTTTTCTTAATACTATACCAGTCTTTTTCAGGGATTTCAGGATTTGCAATTATATCTGAGAATAGAAAATGAAAAAAATATTCCCATCGAATATTTAAACTCACATTACCATCATATGTTTCAACATCATCATTATCCTTTAAAATATTATGATATAGTCTAGTATATTTCTCTCCTACATTTATCCATACATAATCCTTTTGGTCAAGAGTTTGACTAAAAATTCATTTATGTTTTAATATTATAATATTAAATTTTGCGTCTCAGAAAAATAAATTATGCATAATACTGAAGGAAAAACTTACATGAGTTCAACATGGTGAAAAACATGCCATTAAACATCATTTTATAGGATGTTTCATAATAGTATAGTCAAATGTGAATCTCTCATAAAAAAATAGAATTGTCAAAACATAAAATCTTTATAATATTCTTATATAGTTTGTAATAACATAATTAACAAGCTTTAAAAAATGTTTTCATTGTTTTTTAACCTTAGGTTATTCCGGGCCGAGACCCTAACTAATCCCCAAGGAGAAGTGCAGCCTACGGATGGATCCTCTCTCCGTGTATTCAAATGAGCCGAAGCATTAGTCCATATCTGCGTGGCCACAAGTCATGGTAATATGAGTGATAACGGATTCGAATTCAGGTCCCTTAGGAATTCTGGAACGCCATGTACCACCGGACCACGGAATCGTGGTTAAAAATGTTTTCATATTGCCATGATGATTATAAGCATTACCTTTGAACGAGTATCATCAACAAAATGGTTGTCAAAGAGAGAGATATTTACGCATATATATATATATATATATATATATCAGTTACATAATCTGTCCAGTTCTACTCCATAAGGACCATAACAAAAGAACAACCGTTTAGTCTCTTGTCTCTTCTCTCACAGTCTGATTGCTTTTAGTTACCTGAGTTATTGTGTTGTGACGTTGTGAGAATCGGACGAATAAAGTTTTACGCACAACCAACCAACTCGTGATATTGGTAAAAAAAAATCGTGATATTGTTAGTGTTACTATTTTATTGGATTTCCTTTGATTTGCTTGTAAGACTTATCTTGCACATTATAGTATATAGACAGTGGATATATTCATTAAGTACTTAGATGTCTTTTTATATTGATACATTAGTTGTTGAGCAATGGGGATTGCTTTCCTGAATGTCTACTCTGTTTGTCTTACTTTCTCCCAATCAGTTAACCTAACCATAGAAGTATCTAATTATTTGCTTGATAAACATATAGGAGCTACTCTTAACATCATTAATAGTCTCAGTCTACTTGACGACATTTTGTTGAAGATTAATTAATCCCTACATGTATTGATAACAACTTTGCAGGATTTTTTTTTTAAATAACGTTTTTTATTTAAAAAATTTAAGAATAAAACATTTAAAAAATCCTAGAATATTTATAATCAAGACATGTAGGGATTAAATAACGTGTTAATGTTTGGGGACCAACATGCGAGATGACGAACCTAATGGTAAAGAGGCCTATCTACATCTACATTGACATGCCTAAAGTCTTACTAACATTATTGACCTAAAATTCAATATATACAAAGAGCCAATATGGTGTGATTACTTTCCGTGGCGCATGGACCTCATGGTCATGATCATGGGCTTGTTCTGTTATTCACAATTCACATGCCTCTCAGTTTAAATTTAAATCGACGAAAAATAAGATTTAACACTTTACAAGATACATATATACCAGTAACTTAAGAAAAATGAGCACTGTGTTTTTCAGTTATAATTTATCAAACTATATAAATTTTACATGATAAAAAGAAATGTTTTTTTTTTTTTTTTTGATAAAAAGAAATGTTGATTAAGTAACTTTCTGATATAATGGACAAATTTACTTATAATGAAAAAAAGTTCTGCAAAATAAGTATGGAAGTATAAAGAAGGGTAACAAAGAGTAAAATAAAGGAAGAGGACCACATTTCCATGAGGGGAAAATATGACATAAAATAATGAGGATAGTAAAAATTCATGTTGCAGATGAGTAATTCGATATGATCTTACTGTAAGACGTTTCTTCATATTACAGATGATAGTAATTTTGTTTTTACTAAATACGATGATAGCATATGAAATTATCGGTTCTCCATTTTTAGGACACATAATACAAACTTATCATAAAAAAAAATATACAAACTTATCCGAATTGACATCAGACCCCGAATATTTGGTGAAGTGTGGTCATCTTCCTTTTATTTTCTTATTCCTTCTTTTTCTTCCATAACTTGTTTTTACTATTTATTTTCATTATTATGATTTTTCCTTAAAGGTAATTACAATAGTACCTTTTTCTTTTCCTTATTTAAATAGTATTATGATCTGTGACAGAGTTTCTGATTTAAATTCATAATGATAGAACTTTAACTCATTAGTCATTACTAGACTAAAGATCTTTTACAAAACTTGTGTTTGGTGTACAGTGTAAACTGACTTTGGCTCTTTTGTTTTAACTTTTTCTTTTCACTTCCGTTTTAAATTCTTTTTTTGAATAAATGTGAAAGTTGCTAAAGCATTTCTAAAAAACTCTCAAACCTTCAAATATTTTTTTTTGGGGTGGGGGGGGTTACTCTTCAAGAAGCTCTTAAAATCTCCCGTATTTACTATGCAATTTATTCCATATAATTTTATAACTTACATAATTGTACTAATATTAATTTTTTATCACTTTAATCTTTATATATTTCAAAGTTTCAGATATATCTAATATATTATTAAATCATATATATAAATCTACTAAAATAAAATAAAACTAATATAAAATACTATTATTTAAAATAGAATTATTATTTCAATAACAATGATAATTGAAAATAAACATGATATCAATGTACCAGTTAGAGATATAAGAACGACACCATAAACAACTGTTGAAATGACGATAAATGAAAACATTCGATTTCAAGAGTTTTAAATTTGCTATCTTTAGATAAAAAAATCAAGAGACTCATTTATTATTTCAAAATGCGCCGACTGATCATATATTAGAACACTATGGAAATAACAATATTGAATAATTTGTATTTTTATATTTTTATGAATCATTGTGTTTTATATTATTATTTTATGTATTTTGTGTTATAATAAATTGTATTTATAAATATTATGTTTTATATTTTTAGCTGTATGATTATTGCCTATATAAATTTTAATGACTATAATTAATTTATATTAAAGTTGAGGACTAAAATGTTAATTACATAAATTTTTAATGATAAATTTGAAGTTTTTTCTTGGAGTAATCCACTTTCAAATCCTTGTTTTGAAGATAATAAGAAAAAACATAAATAGCGTTGCTTCGGTAGGCAACAACATCCACATTTATACTTCGATTTTTTCAAAAGTGCAGATCTTTATAGTCAAGTGTTCCTTATTATTTTTTAAAGCAAAACAAAGTATTCCTTATTCAAATTAGAGAGCTTGCAGAAATTGGTTAACAGAACAAATGTCATATAATAAGAGATTAAATAAGTATATAAATAGAATCTGAGCAAAAATAAGGTAATTTTGAAAGCTGATGAAGCTTCATTAACTTCTCTAACTTACGACCCGTTATAGAAATAAAAGCAAAAGCACTGACATGGGACACCTATGAAAAGATCATGACAACCATTAATAGGATTAATAGTTTGGAAAATATAAGTACAACCTACCCAAAAAAGAAACTCACAACTTCGAGAAACGCGGAATCAAAGAAAAATCTTGGGAGTACAATGGATTTGGATACTGTTTTCAGAACTCAGTTATATTATTTTAAAAAATATTTAGTTAGCTGAAGAGTAGACGCCCATAATACAGCCCATTAATATTTAATTAAGACACTTGATGAGTGTGTAGTGTCATTAGGGATGTTAATGTGGGTAATTTCCCATGGATTTACCCAAACCTAATAATACTGGATTGAGTTTTTACCCTTTAAAAAATATATAGACTGAATATGAGTGTAAATTATATGGGTAACCTAATAAGATAATTGGGTATCCACAAATTGAAGACTGATTAACCTAAACGTTTTTACTTTGCCATCTTTACTTCTTTTAAGTTTCAATCAAAAGCTCGCTGAAAACTCTCTCTCTCTCTCTCTCTCTCTCTCTCTCTTGAAAACTCTCTCTCTCTCTCTCTCTCTCTCTCTCTCTCTCTCTCTCTCTCTCTCTCTCCTCTGAAAACTCTCTCTCTCTCTCTCTCTCTCTCTCTCTCTCTCTCTCTCTCTCTCTCTCTCTCTCTCTCTCTCTCTCTCTCTCTCTCTCTCTCTCTCTCTCCCTCTCCCTCTCCCTCTCCCTCTCCCTCTCTCTCTCTCTCTCTCTCTCTCTCTCTCTCTCTCTCTCTCTCTCTCTCTCTCTCTCTCTCTCTCTCTCTCTCTCTCTCTCTCTCGGTTCCGATTTCTCTATTTTACAGGAAGAAGATCTCAAGCAAAAACCCATCACACGATTCACACCGATCATGTACTCTGTCTTTCTATCTCTCTTGCTCTATTATCTCTTTCTTTCCATATGCCTTTCTCTCTTTTTGTGTCTCCTTCTATTATTTGTGTCTGATATTTGTTTTGTCTGTGGTCTGGTGCTTTAGGTAAAAGTTATGCCTTTGTGATACTGTTATTGGATCTCAGTTTTGTTATTCGAATACTAGACATCTTCTATTGTTTGTGTCTTGGTGTTTCTAAGTTTCTGGCGTTGTTATTTTCTCATTCATTAAGACCTTCAAACGCCTCCCTATGATGTCACGCAGAGATTCTGCTTTGTTACTTTTTTGTTTGTTTACTTTGTTTATTACTTACTTTGTTTCTTGTGTTGTTCAGACATTTTTAGAGATTATGCTTTGTTTTCCTCTCTTTCTTTTGATGTATACAGTTATTGGATACTGTTATTGGATCTCAGTTTTGTTATTCAAATACTAGACATCTTCTATTGTTTGTGTCTCATCTTTGCCTCTTTGTGATAATGGTGTGTGATCTAGCTTTGTGATGTTTCTTTGCTCTTATGTGTAGATGGATTCACAGTCACTTAACTTAGTTGCACAACTTGAGGCTTCAAATGAGAAAATGGATGAGGACAAAGAGGAGGATGAAGCTGAACCTCAAGTAGCCCACAGTGAAACTCAAGAGACTCTACCAACAGGTCCAGCACAAACGATATTTCAGTCTAACAAACGATTAAAGGCTAGTGTTGGAAAAGAGTACATAGCGATAGGTGGTGTAGGGCTAGATGGAAAGAAAAGAGGCAGGTGCATTTATTGTAGTAAAGAGTTAGTAATAAAAGTTAATAATGGAATATCAGCTTTGAAACGACATTTAGAAATCTGTCCAATGAAGCCCATGAATGAAAGTGATGGCAGTGATCAAAGGAAGTATGATCATAAAGTTGATCGCGAAATGACTAGTGAGATTATTATCTATCATGATTTGCCTTTTCGGTATGTCGAGTATGAGAAGGTTAGGGTAAGAGATAGATATCTGTACTCAAAGTGTGAGCATATATGCAGATAAACTGCTCATGCCGATGTTTATAGAAAATATGAGATGGAGAAAGCAAAGTTTAAAAGACTTTTTGAAAATCTCAAAAGTCGAGTTTGTTTTACGGCGGATCTTTGGTCAGCTCGTAGCCCGGTGATGGGATACATTTGTTTGACTGCTCATTATATTGACGAGGGATGGATTTTAAGCAATAAGATCTTAGCGTTTTGCAATATCAAGCATCCTCTAACGGGTGAAGAAATAGCTGAAAAAGTTTTGGATTGCTTGAAGAATTAGGGTTTAGAAAAGAAGATTTTCTCCTTCACGTTGGATAATGCGACTAGTAATACTAGTATCCAAAAGATTCTTAAACATCGGCTTCAAATGATTAGTGGGAATAGATTGCCATGTGAAGGAAAGTTTTTACATGTGAGGTGTTGTGCTCATATTTTGAATCTTATAGTGAAGGAAGGATTGGAATTAGCTCATGGTCTTTTAGAGAACATTCGAGAAAGTGTGAAGTATGTGAAAGCCTCTGAATCAAGGAAAGATTCTTTTGCAGCTTGCGAAAGTGTTGGGATTAAGAATGGCTCAGGATTGTCTTTAGATGTACCCACTCACTGGAACTCCACTTATGAAATGCTTGCAAGGGCTCTTAAATTACGTATGGCATTTGCTAGTTTCATAGTGTGTAACAAGAGTTATAACACATTGCCGTCGGAGGAAGAATGGGATCATGGACATAAGATTTGTGACTTCGTAAAGCCTTTCAGCACCATCACTACTTCTTTTTCAGTTGTGAAGTATCAAACAACTAATATATACTTCATACAGGTGTGGAACATAGAGTTGTTATTAAGGAAATATGCAAATTGTGATGATGAAGATTTGAAGTTAATGTCTAAGAGAATACAAACCAAGTTTGCAAAGTATTGGTTGAGTATAGTTATCATTTTATCTATGGGAGCTATTTTGGATCCAAGGTTCAAAACTCAGATTCTCAAATCAGCGTTTGATAAACTAGATCCAACTACTTCTGAGAAAAAAGTTGAAGTTGTAGTGAAGAATTTGAAGGAGTTGTACAAAGAATATACGAGTAAGCCTTGGACGAGTTCATCTTCTAGCTATTCAGCAACACCAACTCCAAATGAAATTCTTAATGAATCACCTCTTGAAGACGATTTAAAATTTGTAAGCTTGCCTCTTGTTTCCATCTTCTTGTCAGATTTTAGAAGTTTAGTTGGTAATATTGATGTTTTTGATTGAGATGCTTGAAGAACGTGAGATTAGGTTGAACTATAAGACGTGTTTTGTTTTGATTCACGTGGTTGAGATGTTTTGATTGAGATGCTTTTGAGTTAGTTGGTTATATTGATGTTTTAGTCTGATTTGTTATCTTTAAGTTTAGATATGATATGTCTTTAAAGTTGGTTATGTTTGCTGGTCTTGTATGACACGTGAGATGATTTGCATTCTTTTCTTATTGCTATATGATCTTTTTGAACTTGAGAGGAGTATTCAACATGGTTCAGATAACACAAAGACGAGTTTGGAATTGTATTTGGAGGAGCCGAGGCTTGGGTTAAAAGCTTTTGCAGATATAGAAGTTTTGAGCTATTGGAAAGAAAACGGACATCACCATGGAGATTTAGCTTCGCTAGCATTGGATCTTCTCAGTATCCCAATAACTATAATGGCATTAGAATCCGTTTTAGTATTGGAGGTCGTGTATTGACTCCATATCGAAACCGTCTTCTTCCAAAAAATGTGCAAGCGTTGCTTTTCACTCGTAACATGTTGCGTGGTTATCCAGAATTTGAAGGTAGACTATTAGTTTTTATTTCAGAGGATTATGTTATATACTTTACTAATTTATACTTTACTAATTTATACTTTACTAATTTATATTTCATATTTTAGGTGATATTGAAGATAATTTCGAGGAGGAAACTACAAATGTTGCAAGTTCTTCAGGAGTATGAGAGAGATTCAAGATTGTAGTGTGTTATGTGTTATTCATTATGCTTATGTGTTCCACTATATTTTGAAACTATCTTGTTTTGTCACTTACGTTATAAACCGTCTTCTTGTTTTGTCATTTTAATATCATCGAATGTTAATCATTGTGATTTATATGGTAATTTTCATGTTAATGTTTTGTTATAAGCATTTTTATTCCTTTATGAATTTATTATAATTATGATTTTTAAATTTATGTATAAGTATTGAAATTATCTTTTTAATAATATATAAAATGTATAATTTAATTATGTTTACAAAAGATATAAATATTCTACATAATCTCTTTAAAACAAATTAAAAAATAGCATGGGTACCCATTGGTAAACCTATATCCTATTGGGGTTTTTTCTTTGGTTCTAATTATAAACGTGATGGTTCTGGGTTTTCGCGGGCTGGGTATAAACTAGGTGGGGTTTTTTATGGGTTGGGCTGGGCTGGGCTGGGCTACTTTACCCTACGTTAACATCCCTAAGTGTAACCAAGGTTCTTTTAACCAAAAGGTCCAAAACAAGCGCTTCTTCTTCGGTGCTTCCTCATTATTGCTTTACTAGTACATCACATTTGAATCTTATTATCAGTTGTTACTCCGAGTAAGTTACTATAACAATAACATGAAACTTCTATATATTCCTGTCTCATCAACTCATGGGATGTTCTTCTCACGAGCAAGCTCTCGCGCTATCTCTTAGCTCCTTGGGTGAAGGGGATGGTGGTGGATCCTCAGGATACACAAACATATGAGCACTGCACGCAACACAAATAGTCAAATTTGGTATGGTTAGTAAATGCCTCCAATGCACTAAAAAAGATCAGCAATGTCGACTGTTTGGTAGAGCTCAAGACCATATAAAGTTTCAAATGCAACATACAGACTTCATGTCTAGAATCAGGGAACATTAAAGCTGTAAATTTTGGAACTGTTTTAGATCTCTGTGCACCACTAAAATTGATGTATAGGAGATGTGGGGGTCGATGGCCCCAACAATATACAATATGCCTTTGAGAATTATTGACAGCATGCGGGTTAAGGTTTATTTAAAGCAGAAAATCTATCAAGTTAATCCTACGAAGTACTCTTGCAAAGAAAGGTCTAATTATAGTACTTAGGGATCGAAGCCACAAAGAACAAGGGCACACAATAGATTTATGTATTCTTAATGGCTAAGCTAGGCAAACTTTAAATAGAAGGTTTATTATAAGTTTTATCCGAAAAAAGAAATTGTCTAAATAGTAAAATTGATTTAAATATGAAAAGATAGATCTAGGGTTTCATGCAAGTGAATTATAGTGGATAAGATGCAAAGAATTAATTATATGCAAAGACCTTGATCAACTAATCTGACCCTCTCTTGTTCCAACTCTCGTATGCGAACAGAGGAGTAGAACGTCAATCGACGGCTAAGGCCGAATGTCGATCGACGCTATCAGACATGAAGTTCGTCCGCTAGGTTAATTAAACCAGCTCTCGCATGTATCTAACAACCTAATTCAATGGAATCAATTCTGGCACATAACCTACTATAGTAGTTGTCCATGTCCTAAATTCAGGTTTCTAGTTAGCTACTCTAGAACTCAAGCATTAAACACAATTCCAAAGATTGATACTTCTTCATCCTCGTAATCCTATGTTGGGGCTAATTCATCAATACCCCTAAATTCAACAAGAGAATTACTCAGACATAATCATAAAAATATGGTAGACGAAATAATATAATACATAGAATAAATAATGGGGTCCAATACAAATCTCTGAAGGAGTTCAATTATTCTCCCCTAAACTACTAAGAAAAACTAAAAGCTTTGAATAATACATTTGTGTAATATGAAATTTGTGTCTCTCTGCCTAAAAAATGGTAGAACCTTTATAAACTAGGTAAAAAATCATTCAGGGGCATTCTTGTAATTTATCTTGACTTGGCTTGAAGTCGGCCAATATTGCTGCGAGTAGGCCGTGGATCGACAGAGTCGATCGACAACAAGGATGCTCCGTCGATCGATGGTCATGCTTGACTTCGACTCGGACTTAGCTGATCATGAACAACTACTAGATATCTCCTCTGAATTCTCTAATAAGCTCCATTATCTCCATAATGCTCCAAAACGTACCTTGACCTGAAAAAACTCTACAATACAGTCTAGACATACATAGTAGACTTCAAATAGGGTCCAAATGATGGTTTAAAATTGGTAAATAACAAGGTATATCAATTATGAAAATTCAAGGTTGGACTTACCTGATATTTGCTCAATAAGTGAGTAACATATAAAAACACTAGAAAAGTTTCAGTTTTGATATTCAGATTGTCATCAGAAGCAAAATCGGTGTTGTTCAACTGGGTGTCATCAGAAGTGAAGTTCTCCGATGTTACGTTTCAAATCTCTCTAGATGTGTCGAACAAGGTCAAAAGTTCTTAGGGGTGAAAAGTCATGATTGTCATGTCTTTATGCAATGACTACTTCCTTTTGCATTTGCTGAGCTGCTTCCAAAAACTGTACATGAAGCAATTGCAGATAAATAATGTTAAGCTATTTCATTATTTTTAATGACTTTTATGATTAATAATATAATTAACTAACTAATGTGTTTGTTTTTGGAATATACAAGCCATTGAAGCATTTTTAGGAATTTGAGCACACAGACTTTAAAAGAAGAAGTTCTTCAACAACTTCATGAAAACATAATGATCTTATTGTGAAACTTGGAGAAGATGTTTCCTCCAACATTTTTTTGATGTCATGGAGCATCTAGTTGTCCACCTCCTATATGAGACAATGCTTCGTGGACCTACTCATTACGGATGGATGTATCCGTATGAGCGCGCCATGAAACATTTGAAAGGGAAAACTAAAAATATCGCAAAGGTGGAAGGTTCCATATTTACTGGAAGTATGACGGAAGAAGCATCTCACCTCACATCGTACTATTTTGCACCAAAAGTACGTACCGGAAAAAGAGCTTTAAGAAGATATGATGATGGTGGTGTCACACCTACATATGCGGTTGATGGTGTTCCAGACATCTTTTGCCAAATTGGATGATTGGATGAAACATTGAAAGAAGTTTGGTGGTTTAGTCAGAAGACTCCCATAGTGCAGACACTTATGTTCTACTCAAATGCGAGGACACATTGATGCGTTCATTTGAAATGTAAATTATATAGAAACTTATATAAACACACACACACACACAAACACACACACACACATACATACATACACACACACACACACATATATATATATATATATATATATATATATATTACTCAAGTTGAAGAAGCAATAGCCGGGATATCCACCACAAAGCTAGATAAACGGAATGATCAACACTTTATTAAATGGTTGAAGAACCATGTAGGTAGCTCAATACCCGAGATATCCACCATCTCCTTTCTTAATATAATATGAAGAATTTTAATATTTTCTATTTTTGTAAGTTGAATATGACGATCCATCTTATCTGCACTGGTTTCATGAATTAGTTTAATGTCTGATTGCAAAAGTCACCACTTCACCAATGTATTTCACACAAGACTTTACTTTTCATGTATATGAGTATGATAGACATCACGCGACAAGAAAATACAGAATATGTGTGAAGGTGAAACAGAGTTTTACGGGATCTTGCAGGAGATTATCGAAGTGGAATTTCCGAGGTTATTGAAGCTGAAATGTGTCCTGTTCAAATGTGAGTGGTTTGATCCCATCGTCAGCATAGTTGTTCGGTTTAAAAAATGTGGTGTTGTTGATGTCAATTGGACGAAGATACAACTAATTTGAGCCTTTCATATTAGCTTCGCTAGCAAAACAAGTTAGATTCATTCCATACCCTCGGCTTAGAGATTCTGGAGTAAATCGGTTTGCTGTTATAAGAAGTTACACCGCATGGCCGAACAATCGGTGGAGAAGAACCAACTTTGCAACAAGAATCTTGTATCAATGAATTCAAGGTACCTGAAAAACAAAATGATAACATCCTTCTCATTGATCCGCAAAATCATGAATATGAAGATCTTCTCGACAATATGACGGATGAAGCTGGTGAAGATAAGTTTGATGAAAGTGATGATGATTGTAGTAATGAATGGAATGACAATGATGAATTCGAATGATGATGTAATTTTTTTTATATATTCATATCAATTTATGAATTTCAGACTTAATGCTTATGTGATCGATTTCAGACTTAATGAATTTTATAATCTCAGACTAATTAATGAATTTCTTAAGTTATGGGTTTCAGGTTAATGGGAAATGTTTGGATTTAGATTAGTTGTATATGTTATGGGTTTGGGGTCTCGGTTTTAGGGATTCAGATAGGGTCATCGTAAATTCATCGTAAACATATAACAAGGAGGCTGGTTGATTCCTTGTAAATTTATTAAATTCGTCGTAAAACACTCTTAAACACGAAACACGGAAGCTACTTAACTCAACGTAAGCATATTTGTCGTAAAGTTCTCTTGAAAGAAAACACAGAGGCTGGTTGATTCCTCATAACTGAAAAACATGGAGGCTGGTAGATTTCTCGTATAACTTTCTAGTCTTTGACGACGAAATGCCATACCCTATATATAATCGAACAGCCTCGACCATCATTTTTTTAGTTTCTTCCTCTTAAGTGCCAAGGTTAGTCCTCTCTTCCTTTTCTCTTTTTCTTGTTCTTTTTTAGGTTGTTAGATTTGGATTAAATTTTGGATTGATTAGGGTTTGATTAGGTGGTTAGATTTGAGAATGTGATTTGGGAATTTGAATGTTATGATATGTAATTCATAAATTAAGTTGTGGAATTTGAATGTTAGGATATGGAATTTGAAAACTAATTACATTCTGTTTTCCAGATGGTTAGGGCCTACAAACTAAAGCAGCTTCACTACAGAGAGTTGTTTGGTGGATGTGGTGGTCATATTGGCTCTTCTTCTTTTGCCCATGGCCACAGATCTACAGTTTCGGATACAATCCCCAACTCTCAGTCTTCCCAGAGAGTCTCCGAGACCCCTCCTTTTCCTGCACCACCGGTGTCTCCTTTTGATGCATCACCGGTGCCTCCTCCTGAGCATGTTCCAGACGAGGTACCTCATGCGTCTGGAGCCAATGTACCTCCTGCGGCTGGAGTTTAAACTGATTAACTTGTGCCGCCAAATTCTCCTTATGCTCAATTCACCGTCAAGGACCTTCTCGCTCAGCCAGGAAGAAGAGGTTTTCCAATATTAGACCCCAATCGACCAGAAGGAACTTTCTGGTACATAATATTTAAATAATTTTTTTATTTATAACATTAATGAATTTAAAATTTAAATGTTTTAATTTTTTAATTTTCATGTTTAGAGCTGATGGCTGCGTCGCTCTGTAAGTAATTTCGATTTACATTTCATTATTTTCTTATATTCTAACTTTCACATCTATTTTTAGGCTAAACAGACGGGAGTAATGCCAGAGGACCCACAAGAAAAATGCTAGGAATTTTGTAGATCTTAGATCATAAAGGATCTACAATGACGCGGCTGCTCGGATAAAAGAGCGCCAGATGCAGCTGATGAGGCAGTCTCCCGATGCATTACTCGTCACGTTATCCACTATTGAAGTGGACAAATTTTTTACGGAGGTACTAATATTTTTTTTGTTTATTATTCATTTAACATATTGTTTATTATAAATTAATAATGTTTTTTTTGCAGGCGGTCCCTAAAACAAATGGGCGGACGTTGGAATAAGATCTGTTAACGATATCCCAAGGGCGACATTGTCTTATTCCTGTCTCCAGAAACGGGATGATGAGACTGCTCAGCTGCGTTCGGATTTGACTTTGTCGCAAGCTCGGTTGGATTCTCTCAAAGGTGTTCTCGATGTTATGGCAGCGGGAACTCTAGAAATGCAGAGGATGTTGCAGCACAGACGGGCGAACTTTGGAATTTCGCATCCACGGCCACACTCCGCGGCGGAGGAGGAGTTAGAGAGAGCAGCGGCCAATACTTTGGTCCAGACGTCCTCCGCAACCCGTAGCTTTTTATTTATCGGTTTTTGTATTATGAATTTAAATTTTAAATATTTATAAAAAATCAGAATTTTGATATTATTTTAATTTTTAATATGTTTTTAATTTATTTTAAATATTATTTTTACAACAGAAAAATACAAATAGAAGTAAATTCGTAGTTAGTTAACAAGTAAACCATGAACCCAATTAATTTCTCAAAATTTTTTACAACGAATTTACATGACTCAACAAGTAAATTCCACGTAAAGTTTTACTACGAACTAACATCGAACACTACATCCTCGTAATGTTTACGTGTATTTTAGGACGATTATGTACATGTAGTTTACAAGGAAGTATTCCTCATAAATGAACTTCAACTTTACGAGAAGTGTTTTATGCTTCTTTTACGACGAAACGGTGTCGTCGTAAGTTTACAACGAATTTACGTGGAAGTGTCTGTTACAATGGACGATTAACGACAAAAATTGTATCATAGTTAATTCGTCGTAAATCCTCTTTAAAACGAACTAACTACGAAATACGTAGTCGTAAAACATTTGTTTTCTTGTAGTGGAGGTTACATCTATATCATTCAAATTTTGAATTTGCCAACAGTCATAACCAAATCTTTGCATTTCTGGTCACACTCCCATGGCCGGCCTGTTTTGGTCGTAGGTGAAAAATGTCTTGACTATAGAAAGCTTTCTTTCGTAGTTAACCATTTTGACCTTCTATGTTGTTTGGCCTTGTAGAGGAGGAAGACCATGACTTATTGGTGGGGAACCTGTTATGCAGAGGGTCAAGTGATTGGAATGTTCTGAAATCCAAAAAATGCTACCTCATCTCCTCTATGAAATTCTATGAATGCACCCGAGCATCACCAGATCACTGGACTCTTATGCTTGGCTTGCCTCGAGGTCAGAATGCTATGCGGAAAAATCAGGCTAATTCGTTACCTTTGCTCTAGACCAAGTCAGGCTCAACCCAAAGGAACAGACTACATACCATGATCTCGTCAAAACGCTTTGGTCTTGCATAGTCTCGCAAAATTGTAACAGTTTCTTTGGAAGATTGTTCAGGGAGCTCTTCCTTTAGGCGAAAATCTGGCTAAGCGAGGTATGATTATGAATTCTGGTTATGGCGCTTTAGAAACAACCAACCACGACTTTCTCCACTGAAACTTCATTCGTCGAATATGGGATACAAATTTTTGGTCACATGAGTTTACGCCCTCGACCTTTATCACCTTTTGATCATCTTTCACAGCATCTGAAAGTCTTACATGTCTTTCTCTCTTAGGTGTCAATAACACCCTATTCCCTCGGATTTGTTGAGGAGTTTGGAATGCAAGGAACAAACAAATATTTGAAAACAAAGCAGCATCGGCTGCTGAAATCCTTCACAAAAAGCACGGGAATGGCAACAAGCTCAATCTTCTACACCTATGGGCACCTCCAAAGATTGACAGCCCCGTCCTCCACCTCAGACTCTCGATGCAGAGACAACTTGCTACACATATTCATCTTCGATCTCTTCCACCAATGCGGCAGGCTGTAGTTGGAGTTTCCATGGACCAACCAGAGTGACCTTCTTCAGGGGTCCGTTCTTGTTCGTCATGTCTCCTCACCACTGATGCTGAAGTGAATGCCATTTCTTCTGCTCTACAGCATACTCTAGCTCTAGGTTCACAAAAAATTGTATCAAATCGGATTGTCAAGCGCTCATCACTATTATCCCCTCGATGCATCATCCGGCAGATCTCTACGGAATCACTCAGAACATTGAGACTCTATCTTCTTCGTTTTATGTTTTTTCCTTTGTGTTATTTCGAGAAACTTGAATTCAATTGCTGACTGTTGGCCAAAATCTGCTTTGTATTCACTCTACTCTGCCTTACCACAATGGATGTTGCCATAAGCTTTAAGCAACATGATTAGCTTAGCCCGTGCTTATATTTTTAATCTTAAGCCTTTAATATTTTACTCAGACTAAAACCGGACCGCCTAAATTTAAACTTAGGGCCTATTAGGGTTAATTGTGTTTTTTTGTAAACACAAAGCTAAACGAGTAAAGTGCCATAGTTTTTTACTCCGTCGTTACATTTTAGTTGTCGTTTCAGGTTTTTGCACATAAATTAAACAAACATTTAATTTTGCGTATTTTCAAAATAAAAGTACTATTACCTATACACCTAATCATATTTCAACCAATGAAAAAATAGAATGACATGTAAAGTCAATAAATTTAGCATTAAAATTATAAAATGACACTTATTTTGAAACGAAATTTTTTACTCTACAACAATCAATAAATTGAAACTGAGATAGTATTATTTTTTTCCATCTCTCTAACTAGTTTTGCATCTTCTCTAGCCGACACCTCACGAGTCACGACGAACCAATCGCTTCTCACCCTCTCACCTCTCGCCGAATATGGGATACAACTGTTTACTGTTAGATGTTTCAATAGGTATAAAGGGGAGTCACGAGTTTGAGAGACAGTTATGCTAAATATTGTTGATGTAAAAGACAACATGAGTCCTTGGACTGGAATCGATATGATATTGTAGATGGAGCTTCAGTTCGAAATTGACCTGATATCTTAGCTTGAGTTTTCAGTAAACCAGAATCTAGGATAAATCTGATTGGCCTACGGAAGATAAATGACTTGTGCGAGGTGGTACTAGGTTACATGAAGTAACGGGAGTGAAGAACATGACAAGGATGTCACTGATGAATAATGAGCTCTTAACAAGAAATATTTTGATTTTGGTTTATCACTTGGATCATTACTCTCTTTATTGCTCTAAACTAAAAAGCTTCACAACAGGTCGCTACTACTTTGATGATCAGATACAAGTTTCTTCAACATCTTCTTCTTAACAACTTTCTCGAACTCAACTCCAGACAAGGACAAAACCTGGTTCAACAAGAGTCTCACTCCACTTCTCTGCACCAGCTCATATCTCGGCTTGATCCTCTCCTGAAGACTATACCCGAAAAATTGCGGAAACTTCACCAGCTCCGAGTTGGGATAATCCATTGTCTGAAAGTAATCCCACTTGGGCATCAGATTCTCTTTCAAGCTGAAAGTATACAACGCTCCATATCTGGAGATCATGATCCCAATCTCATCTATACCATAACCCTTGTCGAGGAAAAACTCAGTCACAGGCTTCAGGTTCGTCTCTATGCTTAAGCCAAACGTTTGCGGACATCGATGAAGGAGAACCGCAACGTCAACGTTTAAAGACTTAAAATACTCCATTGTAGGACGTAGCTTGTCTTCCACGCTGTAACTCATGATGTTCGGACATCGGGTCAAGATCTTCCCAATCTGTTCATCAGAGAGACCGGTTTGAGTTAAGAACTCAACAGTTGAAGTAAGTTTCTGTCGGCTGTAAGTTAAGATAGCTGGGAAACGGTAAATGATCTTTGCCCATTGGTTCTTATCAATGCCTAACGTCTCCAAGAAAGCCATTGTGGGTTTGAGATTATCGGTTAGGCTGATCCCGCAAATCTGTGGCCTTTTGCAGAGGATGGTTGGGATGTCTGACTTTGGGATTCCGAGGTCTAGAAGGAACTCCACGACCGGTTTGATCTTTCCCTCGAGGCTGTAGTAAGGAAAAGCTGCGAACTTACGAGTGATGGTTTTGATCTGCTCGAGGTTTAGACCGAGGTCGAGAAGGTAGAGTGTTTGAGGACGCAATGCACCTTCTGTGTCGAGTTCGCTGACACGAGACACGGCCCTTAGTTTCCTAGTGTCTGCAGCGGAATCTGTGAGACCACGAGGTGGTGGTGGTGGTGAAGAAACGGGTCTATCTTCAGTAGGTGGTGGTGGTGGATCAGGGAAGCTGACAACGAGGTCGGAGAGGAGATCACCGTGTTCCTCATGAAGCTGTTCGAGGTAAGGAATGAGAGAATCTCGTATCTCAAGTGTGGTAAGCTCTCTTCCAACGAGGTAACGGGCTTTGTGAACAGAGTGGAGTCTAGAGACTAAATGGTCAATGAAGAGATCAGATTTGTTGATGATCCTAACGGAGAGGCTGTTGCTAAGACCTTGCTTCTTGAAGAATAGAGTTAAAACAGCTTTGGCTTCTTCTTTCTCTGCTGCAATCAGGTTTGGAGGCACAGGTCTTGCGCTATACTCGACTCTGTTCTTTAAACGAAGCCCTATAAAACACACAGTCAAAATGTGACCAGATTGTTGAGGGGAAAAAGAGATAAGGTCTTCCTGTATCATTTTGACCACTCACCAAATGATTCTTGTCGGAAATGGAGTTTTCCCGTGAACCAAAGCTGTGCCCTGCTAATCAAACGCCATCAGAAATTAAAGGTAACTGAGTTTGTTGTAAGAGGACACTTCCAAGTTCAATGCATAGGATTCAAATAAAGTGAAGCTGTAATAATAACAAACCTCGTACTTGGGTTGTCTCTTCTAGCGATGAAGAAAATCTCCGACGGTCCTAACTGACTAAAGCTTTGCATTATTTGTTCTTCCAGTGGATTCAAGGAACTAAATCCCCCACTCTAAAAATTCGAAAAGAGCAGACAGAGAGAAATTAAGAAAAGTAATCTGATGAACTGAGAAAGAGAGATGATTTAAGCCCATAAGCACCGAACGAAGCAAGGAATCGCACAAAGATAGAACGAAAAGGAAAATCCAAAAATCCAAAAATCCAAAGAAGGACTAACCTTTCGTTGTGAAACGTGGATGGTGTAAAATATTCCCGAGAAAGTTACAGCTAGCGAGGAAGACAAATATCAATGCGATTCTGATAGAACCATCACTGAGAAATGACACATGATTGGAGACGAGTTAAAACTGCGATTTCGTTAAAGATAAAAAGGTTTTATTAATTTAGCATGTGATCCTCTCTACATTCCACACAGGCCCATTTCTTATTAACTTGGGCTTCGTTCTGACTTTTTCTTTTTTCAAACTGAATTCATTGTAAAAGTCGACAACGTTTTTCACCGGTTGTTTCCTTTTTTTGTTTGTCGACTTTGTTCATTCATTGAAGTAGCCCAATGGGCAATATTACAAGTTACAGACTTAATTACAAGAGACCCAATAGAGGTGATATTTTAAAGCTAAAGCCCAATAATGAGTCGGTGATTGATGTCTCAGGATTACAACGATAGTTTGCATATGACACGTGTGATTACACAAGCTCTTCATGCAAACACCAACCGCTCCGACCACCGTGAAAGCTTCCTCACCGTGGTCTCTTCCGCCTCATGTTCCTTTCTTCTCCGCCGGTGTCAGCCTGAGCCTTAACTTGTACTCACTCTCCCGTCTTGCACCATCGTTAATGATTTAGCATCTAACATCTCCGGATGTTGATTCAAGGATTGCTCGATCAAATCCAAAAGAAGATTCTTTATTGGACCGTTCGGAGAAGGCCAATCTCTACTGAATCTCCATTGAAATGATCAAATTAATCCATCTTCTATTCCTCCTTTCCTTAAAGAAAGCTTCATCCATAAGCCGATCTCCGACAATCTTCTAGCAGATGAAGTCTGATTTTTGTAAGCAAGAAATCAAAGCTTTCCTTCGATGAAGATAATCCATCATAAACTAACGAAATTTCATTTAGAACTCGAAAGAGTGGAATTGATTTCAATCAATTATCTGAGAATATAGGAGTTCAGTTTGCTCAGAATCGATTGAATCATCACTTCAAAATCGCCACCGCGAAGGGATAATTCGCTTATCGAAAATCTAACATCGACCATAAGATCGAAAAAAAAAACAAAAGCTTTAATCTCAGCCCATGTGAAAGATTTGGGTCGGTACACAAGGGTTTGAGAGAATATTTCTCTCTCTACGGAAAGAGAGAGGTTCCTCCAAGTCTTTAATATATATATATATATATATATATATATATATATTTTTTTTAGATTTTGGGTTTTTTTTTTGGTTTTTGGTTTTTGGTTTTTAAATTTTAGGTTTTAGGTTCTTTTTATTTTTTGAAATATGTTTTAGTTTTTTTTAAAACTTGAATAGTGGTTTTAGATTTTTTTTTAATTTTTAGTTTTTGCTTGTAAAAATATTATTAATAGTAAAATGTTTACTCTAGAGAATAAAAAACTAATAGTATTATTATAAGACACATAAGCTTATTTAATAAAATTATTTTAAAACAAAAACTTCAAGTATAAAATAAAAATTATCTTGAATCTTATAAAGATGTAGAAATTTGATCTCGAATGCCTTCCACACAGTGCACATGAGTGTTATTATGTTCTTCGTCGTCATCTAAATTAGGGTCTTCAGCTGGTACATTACCAGTTGTATATTCTGAATCAAAATCAATATCTCTTAAATTTGATAAGGTAATAAAATTATGTAGCACCATTGTAATAACAACAACTCTTCTTTGAACATGTATGTTGTACCTTGGCTTCTCTCTTAAAACTAGTCATTTTCTTTTCCAAACACTGAAAGTCATTTCAATAATAGAACGTAGAGAAGAATGTCATTTGTTAAACATTTCTTTGTAACTACTGGGTGGACTAGCTCCATCGTATTGGCTAGGATGATATGTTTATTTTTTATAAAGAGTAAGAAATCCATGTCGAAGAAGATAACCAGAATGTCCCAAATAATACTCTCCAAAAGGTGAAATTATGTAGCACCACTGTAACAACAACAAGTCTTCTTTGAACTAGCCCAATGGGCAATATTACAAGTTACAAGCTTGCTTAATTATCAGACCCAATAGAGATGAAATTTTAAAGCTAAAGCCCAATAATGGGTTAGTGATTGATGTGTCAGGATTACAACGATAGTTTGTGTATAACACGTGTGATTACACGAGCTCTTCATGCAAACATCAATCGCTCCGACCACCGTGAAAGCTTCCCCACCGTGGTCTTTTCCGCCTCATGTTCCTTTCTTCTCCGCCGGTATCAGACCGAGCCTTAACTTGTACTCACTCTCCCGTATTGCACCATCGTTAATGATTTAGTATATAACATCTCAGGATGTTTAAGAAGGATTGCTCGATCAAATCCAAAAGAAGATTCTTTATTGAACCGTTCAGAGAACGCCAATCTCTACTGAATCTCCATTGAAACGATCAAATTAATCCATCTTTTCTTCCTCCTTTCCTTAAAGAAAGCTTCATCCATAAGCCGATCTCTGGCAATCTTCTAGCATATGAAGTCTGATTTCTGTAAGCAAGAAATCAAAGCTTTTCTTCGATGAAGATAATCCATCATAAACGAACGAAATTTGATTTAGAACTCGAAAGAGTAGAATTGTTTTCAATCAAATACCTGAGAAGATAGGAGTTCAGTTTGCTCAGAATCGATTGAACCATGACTTCAAATCGCCATCGCTAAGGGAGAATCCGCTTATCGGAAATCTAACATCGATCAGAAGATCTAAAACAAAAAAAAGATTCAATCTCAGCCCCTATGAAATATTTGAGTCGGTAAACATGGGTTTGAGAGAATATTTCTCTCTCTAAGGAAAGAGAGAGGTTCCTCCAAGTCTTTAATATATATATATATATATATTCCACTGGTTGTTTTCTTAGTTTTTAGATTTTGTTTTTTTTTTGGTTTTTGGTTTTTAACTTTTAGTTTTTAACTTTTAGTTTTTAGCTTTTGTTTTTCTTTTTTTTTGAAATATGTTTTAGTTTTTTTTTAAAAACTTGAATAGTGGTTTTAGATTTTGGTTTTCTAATTTTTAGTTTTTGCTTGTAAAAGTATTGAAATAAAAATATTATTAATAGTAAAATGTGTACTCTAGAAAATTAAAAAACAAACAATATTATTATAAGACACATAAATTTATTTAATAATTTTTTTTTAAAACTTCAAATATAAAATAAAAACTATCTTGAATCTTATAAATATTTTGATCACGATTGCCTTCCCTATAGTGCACATGGGTGTTATTATGTTCTTCCTCTTCATCTAAATTAGGGTCTTCAGCTGGTACATTACTAGTTGTATATTCCAAATCAAAATCAATATCTCTTAAATTTGATAAACTTA
Organism: Moricandia arvensis; assembly: GCA_905132765.1. Classification (NCBI taxonomy): domain Eukaryota; kingdom Viridiplantae; phylum Streptophyta; class Magnoliopsida; order Brassicales; family Brassicaceae; genus Moricandia; species Moricandia arvensis. The sequence continues at coordinate 91,782 of CAJHQP010001300.1, read as the reverse complement.
TAAAATTATATAGCGACATTGTAACGACAACAACTCTTCTTTGAACATGTATGTTGTACCTTGGCTTCTCGCTTAAAACTAGCCATTTTCCTTTCCAGACACTGAAAGTCCTTTCAATAATAGAGCGTAGCGAAGAATGTCATTTGTTAAACATTTCTTTGTAACTACTGGGTGGACTAGCTCCATCGTATTGTCTAGGATGATATCTTTACTCTTTATAAGGAGTTAGAAATTTAGGTCGAAGAGGATAACCAGAATGTCCCAAATAATACTTTCCAAAAGGTGCAGTCGGAAATTGATGAGTCCCCTCCATTGCTAGTGCTAGAACTTTTGCACCATAAGCTGATCCCAGAGAACCTATATATTCATATGTAAACAGCATGTCCAATATACATGAGAGTAAAAACTCCAATTATAATATAGATAGATCTCTCCCAGACCCATTTCCCGAGGCAGAGCTTCAAGCCGTTCTTCCCGACGTCAGTAAGGCCTATGGCCGCCGGCGTCGGGTCCTTCTCTCCGTCCTTTGTTTCGTCTTGCTATGTTCCCGTATGATCGTCTTCTTCAGTTACTGGTTCTTTCTCCTGGCTGTCTCCTACGGCTTGTATCTTAAGGTCCATCTCGAAGCTTCTCACACCAGATCTGTCTGCCTCCTTGTACCATCAGAGTCATTGCTTGGTTTTAAAACGGAGCCTCCTCTTCTCACCACCGCCATCATCCTTCATACTCCATTCCTCGGCGTCGCTCCTCCCTGCGGAAGCAAAACCACCGGACCTACTCATCCCGAGCTTGGGCTCGACAAATATGGGGGTTTGTGTAGATCTGAAGCGCCTCCACCACTCCTCACCACTTTCACCTATGACGAAACTCCACCATACTGCATTGCAACTCTTTCAATTTGGAGTCTAGATTCGTCCACCATCCCCATCTCCAATCGCTGTCCCTCACCAAAACTCGTCATTTGCCTTGCTGGTCTTGGTCCCGTCGTGTATCCCGTCTTCCTGACATCATCAACTCACCCAGAACTCTACAGAGACAACCCCTACATAGAAAATCTATTGACATCTCCAGCAAAGGCAAGGCTCCGCCCACCACTACGTCACGTACGTCCTTACCCAAGAGTTTACAAGAGACACATGCCAACAAGATTTACGAGTCCCATCGGAATTGGAGAGGCTGATCCATCTTCAGAGAATGGCGGCGGCGAGCTACTCCTCAACAAAACCCTAATTTGTAGTCTCTTGGGTAATTCATGGGCTTGGGCTTGGTTACATCTCTTGGGCCACAATTCTATTTTGACAACAGGGGTCAAGGTCGATTGATGTTGAGCTCTTCGTGTCGATCGACGTTGACGTCTTAGTGTCGATCGATGCTGAAGTCGGATCGATAATATCAGATTCTTCTGTTCTTCTTGGCTCTCCAAATCCATGTTGTCCATCCTATTTTTGTGTAACCTCATATGTCTGTTGAACCTGAATATCTGGCTTCTTAGCGTGAGTGTTCAGTGTTTCACCATCTCTATCCGTTTCGCATTCTTCATATATTTCTCTATACGGAACACCCAACATCTGACTGAACCTAAACATCAGCTCCTTCTCCCGGTTTTTAGCCATCATGTCCAGCATATCATCAATCTTCCTTTGTCGAGCTGCTGCAGTGTCAATGAGAAATTTGTAGAGGAATGTGCTTTTAATGTCCTCCCAATCTGTTAGAGATCCCGGCTGCAGTCGATTGAACCATCTAAATGCATCTCCGGATAGAGAATATGGGAACATCTTGCAGAGTATGTGATCTTTAGCTATTCCATGTCGCTCGGTCTCTGAGACTAGTTTCTCAAGTTTTTCGAAGTGATGTCTGGGATCTTTGCGAGGAAGTCCCCAAAAGGGGTACTGGGCTAACCAATCGTATCATTCACGGCTCATCCAGAAATCATTCATCTCAGCAACAGCAATAACATCAGGGAGCACAACACCCTTTGCATTAATCAGTTGTCCTATATTATTGCGAGGACGACCTTCTTCTCGTAAGAAACCATTCTTGTCAAAACTCAATATTAGTACCTCATTTTTCTCTGTTTTCCCGCAAATAGTATTGATCGATGGCGGTGTGTGGGCATCGATCGATGTCATTATGTTAGTATCGGTTGACGGTGAAGTATTGGTGTCGATCTATGTTCGCTTCCCTTTGCTAGCGATCTCGGCTTGGAGGGTGTCGACTGCTCTCGTAGACTCATGGATCGTGCGTGAATCAGCAGTTTTTGTTTTTAAGGAACCCAAAACTCCTCTCCTCATTGCTTCTTGGTACTAATATGTATATACCTGAAACACAAGATATTTTTTTATATAAATAAACTAATATAGAAACATACCTAGACTAAATAAAACAAATTGAGTCTAATGGCGAATCATTGCTCCCCGGCAACGGCGCCAAATTAGACATGAGGGTTTTTATGTATTTCAATGCAAACTCTATCAAATTAACCCTACAAACTACTCTTGTCAAGAGAGTTCAAATTGTAGTATTTAGGGATCAAATTCACAGGGAGCGTGGGCACACAATAAACTCAATACAATCGTGATTAAGCTAGGCAAATAGATTAATAAGCAGTAAATAAACTATAGCAGAAAATTGATAGATTGGTAAGTTAGCAATAATAATAAATATCTAGATCTAGGGTTTCATGCAAGTGGATTATAAATGATAGAAGCTAAGAGTATTAATCATAGAGCTCGATATCTAATGTAAAAGATGACCAGCTCTCGCTGCGAGTCTAATCTATTGACTAAGTGCGATGTCTCAGCTCTCGTTTGTTGACACGGAATGACCGTCGATCGATGGAAACGATTCTTCGTCGATCGATGGTCTCTTGAGTCAAGCTTTATGACCTAATTTGATAAGTTCACTAGATTAACTAAATCAACTCTCATTTTTTTTTCTAGCAACCTAGCTTAACAAGATTAATTCTGGTAGTAGACCATGCTCTCGCTTGCGCCTAACTATCCTATGATCACGACTCTAGTTAGCTACTTTAGAACATAAGCCATAAACACAATTCTATTGATAGATCTAATAATCACCCTAGCGATTCTATTGTTTGGTAATCCATCAATACCATTAATAAAACCTAAATCTAACAAGAGATCTACTCAGACATGATCTTTGTCACATAAATCATATATGAAATAGATATATAATAGAAATAAAATAAAGAACCAAAGGAGTTCCAGGAGGACTCTGAAGGATTTCTTCCCTTCTCTCCTAATCCTAGAACAATGAATAAAAAAAAGCTTGGTGCCTAAACAATGGCATAGAAACATATAAATAGGGTTTTAGGTCATCTATGGGTATTTTGGTAATTTGTGATGGCTTCTAGGCTTAAGTCAGCCATAAAACAAGTCTGGCCTGTCTTCTGGGATCACCATCGTTCGACACCAAGGATGTACCGTCAATCGACACTCATCCATCTTCTCGACAGTTTCCTCTCGCGAGGCAGACATACCACTCTCTAGTAAAACATGCATAAATTTGGTTGTAGGATCCTCATTGGCCTCAAATCGGTGGCATTGGAAATATAACTCAAAGCTCTATCTTGTGTCAGAATATTAGATCATTCTCACCGTGGGAAAGTGTCCATACATAGCTAAACATCTAACGCATATGCGCAATTCTGCATCTCTAAGAGCTCCACAATCACCAAAGTTCTCCAGAACGTACCTGAATCTAAAAATACTCCAAAATATACTCCATACATATATAATAGACTCTCTATAGGGCTGATATCATGGCACAATAGTGGTAAATATCAGGCTGTATCACTCTGGGATTTCCTTCGTACACCGATAAAACTTCTTTGAGTCCCACATGAGAATAATAATCAAAGCATGTTCATTCATACCTGAACTTGACATGGCTTCAGATTGATTGATGAAGATAAAAAACTTTGAACATATAGATCTAGGTCCAAGAAAAGCATAGTTAGACATAGAAACAGAGAGAAAGGTACAGTTGACGGACAATACAACAATGACATGAAGGTTAAATGGTGATTTATAGCTTGATTTACGATGACTCAGTTTGTAAGATGGATCATCAGTTACATATGTTAATGTTGGAAAGTGAGAGTGGCTCAGTGATTGACATTTTTGCAGAGCCATGCTCACCCTTTGTAAAAAGGGCAAACGCCTCGGCCCCCTAATTTTCGTCAAAATTTAGGGCCTCATTCATATATACAATGCATTAGTTAGTCTGATAAATGCTTACATATGTGCATATATATGGAGTTTGATTGATCATATTTCTTTTTCACTACATTTAGTTTGGATTCTTTTTTTTTTCTTAGATTTTAATTATAAACATAGTTATGTGTCTACCAGTTTAGTTCTTTGTAAACAACCCAATCTTATATAAATCTATTTCATTTGAGAAAAAAATGTTTTAGGTATTGTCAAAAGAAAAAAAATTGCCTCATGCACCCTAAAAACGTTCGCACGGCACTGCATTCTTGAATACATAGTTTGGGTCGAAACAAGAATGAAGATGCATGCATTACTAAGAGTGGTTCGCTTAGGTTTCCATGCGACAAGATCTTAAAGACAAAAAAATAGAAATGTAACTCCACCAAAAAAACACAGATTCTCACAATAAGAGTGGCAAAACAATACAAAGAAAGAGAATAGTACTTTACGAGATTACAATGGTAATAAAAAACAACGTGGAGATGATTATAACATTGTAGATATGATTAAGCAACTCATGCTTATATTACGCAAAAGAGCGAAAGATCCTTTTAACCCAGTCATGTCTATATGAATTCAGAATATGGCCAATGACCAATCCACAGAACACACCAGGTACATAGGCTATTGCAGCTGCAATCCAGCTCAATACTTGATCGTCTTCTTTATCTTCTTGATCTTGCTTTATATTCTCTTCTCCTCCTCCACCGCAGGTTTTCTGAAGAGGAGCACCGCATAGCCCAGGATTCTGCATGAATGAAGAACTATCCTGGCTTTGAATCTGAGTGCCATGTGGTATTGGACCTTCAAGTCTGTTGTAAGAGAAGTTCATCCACGCCAGAAACGTGAGTCTCCCGAGCTCTGGTGGAATCTTTCCAGACAATGTGTTTCTAGATAGATCTAGTGACTGGAGGTTGGTCAAGTTCGACAGAGATGGTGGAATAGGGCCTGTGAAAGAGTTGTTTGAGATACTGAGCACAACCAGTTGCTTGAGTAAACCGATGGATTTGGGGATTTCTCCTTCGAATCTGTTTCCTGAGACATCGATGCTTGTATAGATACTGAAACTAATACCAAGCAACCTCATCTCCAAACCTTTGTTAGCCACGACCACCGACTTGAGATAGTTTGAAAAGCTGATTCCAATAAACCTTTTCTGCTTATTATCTGGAATGTATACACCCGATGAAATTGCACTCCAACCAGAAAAGAAATCCGGTGGCAAGGCTCCAGAAAAGAGATTTTTAGAAATGTCGAAGATTCTCAGCTTGCGGAATTTCAAGAGAACCCCAGGAGAATATATTGGCCCGTGGAACTCGTTAGAACGAAGGACAAGAAACTGCAAATCAGGCAATAATCTCAACAAAAAAGGAAAAGTGTCGTTGAACCTGTTGTCTTCAACGTTCAGAAACTCGAGGCGAGTGCAGTTGATCAGAGACTTGGGAAGTTGTCCTGATAACTGGTTGTGACCAACATCAAGTTCAGTCAAGCCAACGCTGACAGATTCCTCTGGAAATTTACCAGAGAGGCTGTTATTCTGGAGGTGCAAGAGTGTGAGCTTTGTATTGAAATTCTCAAAACACCGAGGTATAGAGCCGCTGAAGTTGTTGTTGGACAAAACAAGCGTTTCAAGAGAAACCAGCTCGCAGATTGTCTTTGGAATCTCTCCGGAAAACTGATTATCGGATGCTGCAAGAAACATCATAGATTTTGGTAACAAAGGAAATGGATTCCGGAAATTGTTGGAACTTATATCAAGCATAGAAATCTCATTTCTTTGAAAAACACCCGTTGGTCCATCAAAACCAGTGAATGAATTCTGAGAGAAGTCTACAGACCCTAGCCCTGGGAGACTCCATAACCACTCTGGTACCTGCCCTTTTATTTGATTTTTACAAATATCTAAGTAAAACAAACTGGTTTGCGTTTGTAGAAACTTTGGAAATTCAGAAATATTGCAGGATGCTAGAGCCAATGATACAATGGGCGCGTCAAGATGGAGAGTTGAACTGAACTTCACAGTATTTCGTGAAAGACTTAGTATGGTAAGTGACATGAAATCTGAGAAGAGACTCATGTCAACCGTGCTTCTTGTATTAAGAGTGGAGATGTCAAGGATCGTAAGTGACTTGAGATGCGAGAAGATGCTGAAATCAACCGTGCCCCTCAGTGTGTCCCAAAAAGAGAGGTCGAGAGAGACGAGCTCGACCAGTTTTGATATAAACCTCGGGATTGGCCCACTGAGACTGTTTCCTCCAAGGCTTAAAACTTGAAGCTTAGATGGTGAAGAGATATTGGCAATCTCTAGGAGACGGTTGAAGTGGTTCCTTTCCAGGTTAAGATTGATCAACGAAGGGATCATGAAAAGAGAGGAAGGGACAAAACCAGAAAATGAATTTGAACCAATATTAAAGTACTCTAGTTTGGAGAGGCTACTCATGTTAGATGGGAGTGTACCTTCGAGCTGGTTCAAAACAAGGTCGATCGCAGTGAGCTCAGTCAAATTGAGTAGCACTTGATGGAAGTTCCCACTGAGCTTGCTCGATGCAAGTCGCAGCTTTGTTAGCTGTTTTAAGTTGCCGATCGAAACTGGTAGCTCACCGGTGAAACTATTACCATCAAGTCCAAGATGAGTGAGATAAGAAAGATTTCCGAGGGAAGAAGGAAGCTTCCCAAATAAGTTGCATCCAGTAAGTCTCAAATCCCTCAAGTATTTGAGGTCGCCGATGGAAGCTGGTAGAGTGCCGGCAAGATTATTGGAGCTAAGATTAAGGCTCTCAAGATGTTGTAGTTTAAAAAGACTGCTGCTGGATTTTAAAGGGCCATCGAGAGAACTGCCCCAGAGATTTAACTCAACCACATTGCCCGTCTTGGAATCACAAGAGATACCATCCCAAGAACAGCAATCACTGTTGTTTCTCCAACTCTGTGTCTTCTCATTACCAGTCATCCCAGTGAGATGGAACTCGCTCTTGAACTCCCAAAGAGCATCCCTCTGGTCTTGACGGCACAAGTGCTTAGGAGGAGAAGAAGCGCAAACAAGTTTTGAGTAAGAAAGAGAAAATATGAAACACAAGCTCCATACTGTTATCTTCCTCTCATTACAAGAATTCATCGTTTTTTCTTTTTCTTTTTTTTTGGCTGTGAAAGGAGAGAAAGATAAAAGCTAGACTTATATAACAAGTCTCATGTGAAGACTTTTTTAGAACCAAGTCTCCTCTGAAGAATTAATTGATGAATGGTCCACAAAGTCTAAGAAAATGAACATTCAAGAGTTAAGTGATTTGTCCTTGCATGGTATACAAAGCGACAAAAGACTGCTTTTTTCCACGCCCTATGGTGTGGGTAAATCGCTGAAACGCTTTGCAAACGTATTTTTCTTAATTCCCGCTTTTAACGGGTCACCGGTAGAGAGTGCAGTGAAATTGACGATGTAGGAACATGGAGCAAGTCTTTGTAGGAACTTTAATGTACCACAATAGGACAATTAGTTTTTGTAAAAATAATGAAAACATTTATCAAAATTGCAATACCAAAATAAATTGATAAAGAAGAATTGTACAGACGAGAGACGACAAATCTCTTTTCTTTTTTTAATATTTCAATGCATGTAATGTGACAGTTTTATAGTGGTCAGATTTTCATTATAGAACCACAGTATTTTTTTTTTCTTTAAACGCCAAAGAAAGAATCTATCTAACCTTTAACAAAAAAAAGAATCTATCTAACCAAATATCTGTGAGTTCTCTTAAAGAAAAAATAGAGGAAAAGAGATTGCGAAGGAATTGTTGAATTACGTTTTTTTTCTGTATGTGAATGACCACGTTTGATATTAAAATTGATATTTAACTTCAAAAAAGTTAAAGATACGTTACATAACCAATAGAGTGAAACCAACGTTTACACTGAAATGCAATAGTGGAAAACTGATTCCATGACTCACGCGAACAAAGTATTAATTGGTTTTGACCAAATCAATTCAAAGTCAATAAATTACTTTGATGAGTTTAAGTATATAAATGCTACAGGAAGTTTCCCTGAATTTCTTCCTATGGTTAAGGTATTGGTTTTCAACAGAGAAGTTATACCATTCAACATCGGCAATGTATAGATTCTCAAAGAAACTAAAGTATCTAAAACCGTTGATTCGAGAGATCGAGAAAAAAGTTGGGTAATCTATCTAGCAAATCCAAGTGATGTTGCTATTCAAGAGTAGGCTGAAACATATGGTAAATGGCTACATGTTGCAAGTCTGGAGGAAGATTTTCTTAAACAGAAAGCAAAGCTTCATTGGCTGGATGTTGGAGATAAGAACAATAAGACGTTTCACTGGGCAATCAAAACTCGTCAAGCTCAGAACATGATAAGAGAAATCAGATGTAAGAATGGAAGAGTGGTGTCTTCTCACTCCGAGATAGAGCTAGAAGCAAAAAGTTTTTTTGTGGAATTTCTTAATCATAAGCCTGAACATTATCTGGGTGTTTCTGAAGGAGAGTTGCAAGAGTTACTTAACTTCTGTTGCTCATCAGAAGAGTGTAGCCAGTTGGAAGCAGAAGTCACTAAGGAGAAGATTTGCAAAGTGCTTTTCGCGATGCTGAACAATAAGTCCCCTGGGCCAGATGGATATCCGTGTGAGTTCTTTAAAACAGCTTGGTCGGTAATATCTCAAGACTTCATCATTGCTGTGCAATCATTCTTTAGATTTGGGTTTCTACCAAAAGGAGTAAACTCAACTATTCGTGCCCTAGTTCCCAAGAAGCTTAATTCGATGGAGATGAGGGACTATCGTCTGATAGCATGCTGTAATGTCATCTATAAGGTTGTCTCAAAGATACTCGCTAACAGACTTAAAAATCTTCTTCCAAGAATCATTACAGAGTCGCAATCTGCATTTGTGCAAGGTCGACTTCTTATGGAGAACATAATACTTGCTTCAGAGCTAGTAAAAGGATACCATAAGGATAAGATCACTCCAAGGTGTGCAATGAATATTTATATATCAAAAGCTTTCGATTATGTGCAATGGGAGTTTGTTTTGGAATGTCTAAGGGTTTGGGGTTTTCCGGAGAAATTCAGGCATTGGATAAAGCTTTGTATAGCTAGCTAGTCCACGTTTTCAGTGCAAGTAAACATAGATCTTGCAGGCTATTTTCAAAGTACAAGAGGCCTGCGTCAGGGATGCTCATTGTCTCCATACCTTTTTGTGTTGTGTATGAATGTTCTATCATTGAAGATTGATAGAGCAGTGGCAGACAATAAATTTGCTTTTCATCCGGGCTGCAAAAGTCTATCACTTACACACTTGTGTTTTGCTGACGACTTAATGGTTCGTGGAAGGTTCAAAAAAATCTATTGAAGGAGCTCTGTCTGTGTTTGAAGTGTTTGAAAGCTGGTCAGGGTTAAGCATAAGCTTGGAGAAATCAACTATCTTCATGGCGGGTATAAAGGAAGCTGAGAAAAGAAGTATTCTGACAAATTTCCCTTTTGCAATTGGTGAACTCCCAGTGAGGTATTTGGGTCTCCATCTTATGACTTAAGTCATGCGGAAACAAGATTATCTTCCTCTAATGGAGAAAATAAGAAATAGGATATGCTCTTGGACTTGCAGATTTTTGTCTTATGCAGGAAGATTACAATTGATAAACTCGGTCATTATGAGTATAGCAAATTTTTGGGCAACAGTGTTTCGTCTTCCAAGTGTTTGTGTCAAGGAGGTGGAGAAAATCTGTGCTGCATTCCTTTGGACTGGTCCCAGTCTAAAAACTTCGAGTGCTAAAGTGGCGTGGAGAGATGTTTGTAGGATGAGGAGTGAAGGCGGTTTGGGTATAAGAGATTTGAGAGAAGTGAACAAGGTATATGAGCTTAAGCTAATATGGAGAATGCTAACGGGTGAGTCATTGTGGGGTAGATGGATAAAAGCTAACCTTCTTAAAGGGAAAAGTTTTTGGGAACTAAACTCAAGAATGAATAATGGGTCTTGGATATGGCATAAAATGTTGAAAATGAGAACATAGGCGAAGTTGTTTCATAAAAAAGAGTTGGGAAATGGTAGACATGTCTCATTATGGTTTGATACCTGGTCGGAGATGGGTCCTATTTTTGATCTATTAGGCCATCGAGGTATCATTGATATGGGAGTGAGTAGGAATGCTACTCTGGAGGAAGTAATTCTAAAAGTAGGAAGAAGGAGAAGACATCGTACTGATTTGCTTAATGAGATTGAAGGAGAGTTGAAAATCATTGCGAGAAAACTTCGACCTGAGAAAGAAGACATTAGTGTTTGGAGAGGGAAATCAGGGTTTAAGCAGAGATTCTCATCGTGGGAAACCTGGTTATTAATGTGGGAGAGCAAGCCTCATTGCCCTTGGTATCGAGGTGTTTGGTTTCCCCAAGCCACTCAAAAGTTTGCTTTTATGGCCTGGCTATCGATCAGGAACAGAATGTCCACCTTAGACAGAGTAGCGAGATGGAGTCAAGGAGTAGATACCAACTGTGTTCTCTGCAAAAATGCTACTGAATCGAGAAGTCACTTTTTCTTTCAGTGTGGATATTCCTCTCACTTATGGGAGCACATTCCTAAAGGGATACTGGGTAATTCTTACACCAACATTTGGGTTGAGATATTGTTGATTATTGCGGATGAGAAAACGGAGAAGATGAGTAGATTATGCATTAGGTATGCATTTCAGTGTGTACTGTGTGCAGTTTGGAGTGAACGAAACAAGATATTGCATGGTGAGAAGCTGATGCCTCTACCAGCAATCAAAAAGATGGTAGATAAAGAAATAAGGAACAAGATTACTTTGATGATAAGAGATGGGATTAAGGGAATGGAGTCTAGTTTCACAAACTTAAGAATCGATTTCAAAATAAGAATACTCTCTTATTCAAGCTTAAGAAAATAACCTCAAAACTTAAGCAAATCAATCACACACAATATGTTATGCCACACTTTGACATATAGATATATATAGTCATTAGTTCATCCTAATCCTATTAGTAATATATATTTAGATAACTCCTAAACATATCCTAATTTCCATATCTCGGTAGGATTAGGTCTTTAACTTATCCCTTAAGTTTCTTTTCTTTTCAAGCTTAATCCAACATTCCCCCCTTAAGTTTGAACTCATTTTCATCGATGGTTTTAACTCCGATCAAACTCCTCATCTCTTTGAACTTCATTTTCCCAAGAGACTTCGTTAGTATGTCAGCTCTTTGTTCACTTCCCGCCACATGCTCGACTTCAATCTGATCTTTCTCGATGCACTCCCGTATAAAGTGAAATCTTCTATGTATGTGTTTACTTCGTCCATGAAAGACAGGATTCTTGGTCAATAAATCGCTGATTTGTTATCGACTCGAATAACTATCCTTGCAGCAGATTGTCCAACGATTTCTCCCATTAATTCTTGAAGCCATACTGCTTGTTTTGCTGCTTCTGTCGCTGCCATAAACTCGGCTTCGCATGAAGAGAGTGCAACAATCTCTCTTTGTGAAGTCCAAGTTATAGGACTTTCATCGAGATAAAAAACGTGTCCATGTGTGCTTCTTCCGTCATCCTTGTCAACGTTGTGTGAGCTATCGCTATAGCCAATGATCTCTCGCTTAGTTGATCTTCGGAAGTGGAGACCGAGCGAGATGGTACCGCGCAAGTATCTCATAACTTGTTTCAACGCTGCTCCGTGAGACTCCTTTGGTGCCTGCATATAACGGCTAAGTATTCCAACACAGTAAGAGAGATCGGGGCGAGTGTGTAACAGATATCTAAGACACCCAATGCTTCTTCTATAGAAGAGTTCGTCTATTCCCTTCTCGTGTTCAGACTTTGATAGATGAACATTTTGCTCCATAGGAGTATGTGTTGCGTTACTCGAGCTCATCCCGGCCTCATCAAGTATTCTCATAGCATACTTGTCTTGTCGCAATATAATACCTTCCTTGTGTTGTTGAATTTCAATGCCCAAATAATATGTAAGTTGCCCCAAATCACTCATCTCAAACTTGTTAGACATCTCGTTCTTGAATCCATTTATTAGTTTTTACGAAGATCCTGTAACAAGAAGATCGTCAACGTATGCAACCACAATGAGCACGTCTTTCTTATCCTCCTTGCGATAAAGTGAGTGCTCTTTGGAGCATCGTTCAAAACCAAGCTCACAGAGAATCCCATTTAGTTTCAAATTCCAAGCTCTAGGAGCTTGTTTTAAACCATATAATGCTTTCCTCAGTTTGTATACTTTTGCTTCCTTTCCCTTGACCACAAATCCATCTGGCTGGGTTACATACACTTCTTCTCTAAGTTCTCCATGGAGAAAGGCCGTTTTGACGTCAAGATGATGTACTTCCCAGCCATAGGATGCTGCTATAGCTACGACCAACCGAATAGTCTCAATGCAGGCCACCGGTGCGAAGACCTCGTCGTAGTCAATGCCGTGCTTCTGAACATAACCTTTTGCAACAAGTCGAGCCTTGTACTTGTTAATACTTCCATCAGCATTCCTTTTTATTTTGAAAACCCATTTCAAACCAATTGGTTTGACTCCGAATGGAAGATCAACGAGTTGTATCATTTTTTCAATCGAAACAATCTCGTCGCTACACGATTCTTGCCAGACCTTGAGTTCCTTTGCTTCGTTGTAGTCCCAGGGTTCTTGGTTTATGTTTAGCAAGAGTTTTTCTCCCTCAATATCCGCAAGAAGTACATAATCATTGAGGTAGGCGGGTGTTGAGCGTATTCTTGATGATTTTCTAATGTTTGGTTGTTCCTCTTCGTCTTCCTCGTTGTCGTTTTCTTCTTCTACAGGTTCTTCGTTAACAATCTCATTCGTATCGTTGTTCTCTGTTGCATCATGTGTGTCAATATCGTCATTATTATCTTTAGGCTCATGGATGCTAATCTCACATGATCTTGAGATATCGTGACTCATATTGTTTTGATTCCAAACCCAACTTTTCTTTTCGTCAAAAATGACATCGCGACTCACAACAATCTTCTTGCTTGCTGGATCAAGAAGGTGGTATGCCTTGGAACCAGGTTCTACTCCAAGATAGACAAGAGCTCGAGAGCGATCATCAAGTTTCTTCCTTCCTATGGCTTCGGTTCGAGCATAGCATGTGCAACCAAATACCTTTAAGTGCCTTAGGTTTGGTTTCCTTTTGCGTAATGCTTCATAAGGTGTCTCCCCCACCAAAGATCGTGTGGCAATTCTGTTAATTAAGTACGTCGCATGTCTCGATGCTTCTCCCCATAGCCAATTTGGTACATGCATGTGTTTCAATATGCTTCTTGTCATCTCGAGTAAAGTCCGGTTTCGACGTTCAACAACTCCGTTCTGCTGCAGCGAATATGGAGCCGTTAAGTGCCTGTTGATTCCGTTCTCGCTGCAAAATAGGTTGAACTCGTGTGAAGTAAATTCGCCACCTCGATCGGTTCTAAAAGTTTTTATTGCAGTTCCGGTTTCTTGCTCTGCAATTTTCTTAAAGTGTTTGAACTTGCAAAATGCTTCACTCTTCTCCTTTAGAAGTATTGTCCACATATATCGTGAGAAGTCATCAATAAGAACAAAAACATATCGTTTACCACTTGGTGTGTGTGGTGTAATCGGTCCGCATAGATCGCCATGGACCAGTTCAAGTGCCCCTTTTGCTCGAAACAGAGTTGCATTTGGGAATGGAGTACGAGTTTGTTTTCCTAGTAGACAAGACACATACATCTCTTTCTCACATTTTACCTTTGGTACGCCGGTGATTAGCTCTCTACTGATCATTGTTTTCATTGTTTCCATATTGATGTGTCCAAGTCTCGCATGCCATTTAGAAGCTTCGTAGATTGTGGAGAGTTGCAATAGTTGGATCGTATCAGCTACGAGTGAGACTTTATATAGACGGTTTCAAGACCGTGTAATCCTGATCATTACGTATCCCATTCAATCAAATAGAAACAACTCATCATTCTTCATTCTTATCTCGCAGCCGGCTTCTGTGGCTTGTCCCAAGCTTACGATATTACTCTTTAATGCGGGTATATAATAGACATCACGTAGTATCCTTTTCTCCCCACCGTCGAGTATAAATCGTATAGTCCCCTTTCCTTTTATGCCAATACGTGAATCGTCACCAAACTGTACTTTTCCTGTAACCTCCTCGTTAAGTGATACAAAGAACATTCGATACCCACTCATATGATTACTTGCTCCATTGTCGAGGTACCATATGTTCTTAGTATCCGTATCAGCTTCGAATAAAGTTGGATTCACCTTTTGTTCATTCAGATATACTACTTCATGCATCATCAACCCATCAGCTTCTTCCGTGTCGTCTTCCTTTTTCTCTGCAGTTTCTTGAAGCTTAAGCAATCGGTCTGGACAGTCTTGCGCATAATGTCCACGTTTATCACAACTAAAACATGTTATATGCGATGTATCTCTGTTTGTACCCTGTTAATAAGCCTCTTTCTGCGCATAAAAACCTACATGTCATCCACCTCGACTTTTACCTCTCCATCCGGACCTTCCCCCTCGACCTCTTCCTCTGTTACCGCTGCTGTAATATTGATTCTGTGATTCTGCATTTGAATTTGCATACATCAACTTCTTTTGATCCTCATCTTCTTCTTCCTCCTCTTCGCCGCGAATCCTTTCTTTGTATGCTTTCAGTCTCCCTACTACATCCTCAAAACTAGTAGTGTTTAGGTCAAGAACTTGTTCAAGGGAAGCGACAATATGTATATATTTTCTTTATATTTTCTCCGTGGTAAGCTCTTTAAGAATTTCTTTACAATTTTAGGCTCATCCAAAACTTCTCCAAGTGCTGCGGCCTTTGATGTAATCTCCGACAAGCTTCCCGCGAATGAGTCAATTGTGTATGAGTCTTTCATCTTTATCCTGTCAAACTCGGCCATTAGGGTCTGTAACCTAGCTTCTCTTACACGTTCTGCGCCGATATGTCTTGCTTTGATGGCGTCCCAAAGTTCTTTTGCTGTTTCTAGGTCACCAACTTGCAGAGTTAAAGCCTCGGGAATTGATTAAAATAACAGAGCTATTGCCATGTTATTTTTGTCTTCGTGTTTGTTTCCTGGATCTATAACTTCCCAAACTTTGTTAACCTTGAGCGCGATCTTCATCCTCATTGACCAGACAGTATAGTTAGATGAATTCAACATAGGGATATTAATCGAGGATGGTCCGGATTCTTTGGAGGTTGCTGTATCGACTTCTTCTTTTGTTTCGGCCATATTTGCTGGTTGTCTTGTTTCGTAGGTGGTTTTGTCTGAACCCGATCGTATGATTCTTAAGGTAAGGCTATGATACCAAATCTAGTTTCACAAACTTAAGAATCGATTTCAAAATAAGAATAGTCTCTTATTCAAGCTTAAGAAAATAACCTCAAAACTTAAGCAAATCAATCACACACAATATCTTATGCCACACTTTGACATATAGATATATATAGTCATTAGTTCATCCTAATCCTATTAGTAATATATATTTAGATAACTCCTAAACATATCCTAATTTCCATATCTCGGTAGGATTAGGTCTTTAACTTATCCCTTAAGTTTCTTTTCTTTTCAAGCTTAATCCCAAAAGTAAATCCATGCGGGCCAGCCTCTTAGGCCCAAAGTGGACAATATCGTACTAATAAGATAAGATAGAGTTGGACATGGGCCCTTCACGATCCCAATAATTAGTATCAGAGCGGTTTGACGAAGATCTGCAAGAAGACCAAAATACCATTCGAGTAGGAATGGGACCCTTCAAGTAGGAAATGGAGGTTCGGCAGAAACTAGTCAAAAGATCCTGGAAGTGTGGAAGGAACATTCTCAAAGTAACCTTGCGATAAAGGAATTTCGCTGAAGGCTAAAACACAAGAGATGAGTGTGGTCCTTAGGTTTGAGGGGAGAATGTGAAATATCAGACAAAGTCTCACACTGGAAGTTTAGACAAGAAGTGTCTAATATATAAAGAGAAGTCCAACTCTAATAGTACGAGGCCTTTTGGGAAGGAAACCAAAAGTAAATCCATGCGGGCCAGCCTCTTAGGCCCAAAGTGGACAATATCGTACTAATAAGATAAGATATAGTTGGACATGGGCCCTTCACGATCCCAACATGGAGAAGCTTATGCAATTTTGGTTTCTTACTCGAATGTAAATAAGGGTTGGAGTTGTAAGAAGGGGTGGGAGGTAGTATTTTGAGATTTCAAATAGAAACAAAGGATCTGAATTGTATACAGTCAAAACTGGATATGATCTTAGATCGACCAAATTACAACCAACACACAACCGTACTTTGGAACCAAGTATCACAGGCCTACAGAGCCATGTGTGGAAGATAAAAAGCCCAAGCAAGATGAAACACTTTATGTGGCATGCTCTCTCTGGCTGTGTGGCAATGGCAGAGAGGCTAACTTATAGACACTTGGGTACTGATAGGAGTTGTCCTAGATGTGGTGACCAGTGGAGTCGATCAACCATCTCCTTTTCGAATGCCCCCAGCCCTGCAGGTTTGGGCCTTATCGGGCTATCCGTCCCTTCCGGGTTACTTTCCGAGTACTTCAATATACCAAAACATGAACTTTCTGTTTTGGAAGAGAAAAGAGGTGGCCCCATTGGTGCCACAATTCGACACCTTCCCATGGATCTGCTGGTACATCTGGAAGGCAAGGAATGATTTTCTCTTTAATGGGAAAGTCATCTCCCCGATTGACACTCTCCAGCTAGCCTCTCTAGAGGCTGAAAGTTGGCAAAAAGCTAATCAAAAAGAAGATGAAGTGGAGGAGGAACATGACGATCCTCATACTTTGGGAGAGGAAACAGTACCCCCTAAGATAACTCAAAATCCTACTTGCCAAATCGATGCCTCATGGATCGGGATGGTAAAGTAAGTGGTCTAGGGTGGATTTCTAAGGATCACATAGGTACTGAATCCTATGGACTTCGTGCTTGCGATAGGAGCCTCTCGGCCCTACACGCAGAGATGGAGGGACTACTTTGGGCAGCCACATGTATGAGAGACATGAGGATCCCTTCAATCCACATCGAAACAAACTGCGTAGATCTAGTGTCTATGACCACAAACCATTTGGATTTGCCAGATTTTACCTCGGAGATAGAGGCGTTCCAAACCCTTAAAGACAATTTTGTAAACCTTAACATAATTCATATTCCCCGAAGCGAGAATGGTCGGGCGGACCAATTAGCAAAGGAGGCTAGGAACAAAGGTTTTACATTCTCTCATATAAATCAGACATGGTTAGGAAGGAGTACTCTACGGAGGAACAAATCGTCTAACCAAGACTTGGTCTAAAGAAATGAGTAGCCGACAAAAAAAAACAAAAAACAAAGGAAGCACTAGTTGTATACAAGCTTTTTTGAATAAATCCCCTATATATTAATCCTCGAGCATTACAACTTATAAGTGTAGCCACGTGTCATCACCAGAATGACTTTCAGAATCCTTAGAAAAAGTTGGTCCATCTAAATATAGATTATACTTTCATTAAATTAACAATCGTATTAATTGGTAGTGCATAAAAGGATACTTTACATTATTTCCTTAAATAAAAGCTACGGAATTACCTAATATGATTAACATATATGTGATAATTAATGTTTTGAATAATAAATATTTGATAATATTTTTTGTATCCTTCATCATTTTTGTTTAATTTTTTTTATTAAAAATATTAAATAATCATAATAACCATGTAATAAAAAATCTATATTTTTTTTCTTATATATTATATTTTGATTTTTCAAAACGACTATAAATTACTAAAAAAGTTAAAATTCTTACAATGAAAATTTTCTTGGAACAATGTTTTTATTTTTGAACGTTATAACATTTAAGTTTAAGTGTGACTACGTGTTATTATAATATTTTTAGAATGATTTTTAGATTTCTTAAAAAGTAAATTTGTATATCTAAATATAAATTATATTTAGATTAAAACTATCAAATTGATTAGTAATGCATAAAAATTATTCTTCATTCTTTCCTTAAATAAAAGCTACGAAATTATCTAATATAATTAACATATATATGAAATTAATGATTTTGAATAATAAATATTTGATAATAGTTTTTGTATACCCCATCATTTTTAAATTTATATTATTAAAAATAAAACAATCACATTAATTATATAATAAAAAATTTTAGATTTTTTTCTTATATGTTATATTTTGAATTTTTTTAAATGATTATAAATTAATAAAACTATTAAAAGTCTTACACTGAAAATTTGTGAACAATGGTTTTACCTTTTTTGTTAAAAAAATACAAATGATCAAAAAATCATACATGTTATATAAATATGAAGTATCATTTAATATATATTCATATTATATATATATACTTTATTTTTTTAAAATTAAAATATATATCAAATAAAAATACATATATGTTAATTTTGAAATGTCATTTACAAGGTATTGCGATCTGGAGATTTTAATTTTGAAATTCACATTAATTATTAAAATGGTTATCAATTACTAAAACTATAAAAGTTCTCTCACTGTGTTTAGTGTTTAAAATTTTTGTTACAACAAATATACAAATGTTGATAAAAGCATATGAATAGGGAATTAAGAAGTTTCAATTAAATATTTATATTAAAAGATATTATATATTTATGTCAATATCATTTAAATTTAATTATAAATCATATAATATAAATAAACGATTTCTTTGATTTATGTGCTTACTGCAGTTTAGTATATACATAATATTTATTTGCTTATCATTTATTTAATATATTTGTTATTTCATAATATGTAATGAACAAAATATAAATAATAATGTGTAAAAATGATTTATATAAATAATGTTCCTCCCACATAATATGCGGATCTCTGTTGATGTATTACAGTCGAAATCTTTTCTCAATCAATCGAAGCTCATGCATTTCGCTTGCACAAAATTAAAACAAAGACAAAAAAGATGTGAGTTAATAGAAATGCTATCGTAAGCAAATATATTGTAGATTAAACAAGAAATTACCTGTGAAAATTTAAAAAAGTTTGAGATCAACCAAAACCCTAATTTCCTTTTCGTCTCCAAGTTAACACTTTCAATGTTTGTCCTTAAATGATATTGAAATAAATAAATATATATTCAAATTATATATATATATATATGTCAATATCATTTAAATTAATATATATATCATATATAAAATACGTAAAATATTAATTTCAAAATTTATATTGAGTTGGAAGTCTCGGTTAATAAATATTCATATTAGTAAGAATAATATTTTTGTTACAGAAAATATTGAAATGTTAATACAATCATATGAGTAACAAGATTCAATAAATAAATATTCATATTAAAATATATTATATATCTATGTCAATATCATTTAATTTTACTTATGTACTATATACAATAAATAAATGATTTATTTGGATTTTTATCAATAAAAAGTATTGTAAATAAAAGGAGAGATTATTTTAATTTATGTTTTTACTCGAATTTAATTATATACATAATAGTTACTCGCTCTTCAATTATTCAATATATTTTAAAATTGTATAATATGTAAGATAACACAAATAAATAATAATATCTATAAATAATTTCTATACATAATTAATATATATTCCGCGCAAGTACGGATCTCAAATGTTATTTAATCATATCATTTCAAAAATACGATTCTTCGTATCGAAGTAAGATGGTGAATTATAACATTGAGATAATATCATTGAAGTTCGATGTAAATTAAATAGATTTAAAAAATATCAACAAACATGACCCTCTAATCGACATTATATTGATGGTCCATGATTATACGTTTGAAGACTTATGACATGGTTGAACGATCGAAGTTAATATTCAATGATTATTAATATATAAATTTTACTCCGCCCATGCGAGCGGGTAATCACCTAGTTTGACATTATTTAAAAAAAAAAGTCATTTAAGAAAATCTACCGTACAAAAATCTGTTGCTGGACCAATTAATAGTATATAACTTTCCATTTTGATCACTTAGCATATCGTGGTTATATCATTTAATTAAAGAAAAATATCACATTAGTTATCCTTTTGTTTTAGCTCTAAGAAGGTGAAGATGACCAATGGAAACTCTAGGCAGAGCATTTTACTTCGTCGGACTTTGGATCTATGGTGGTAAGGCTCTCGATTGCCTCGATGTCGTCTTCAAGGCCAAAGTTTCTTCTGAGAACAACATAAGCATCTAGGCTTTCACTCCAATTTAAAATTCCAACAAGAGAGTTGTGTAGCTTAGGTTACTCAGCTCTGCTGATTAGGTTATAGATCTAGACTTATCCCTGTAGGTGATTGTGATTCAAGATTTGAATATCATAAGGGATTAACTGATCAGCTCTTATATGATATCTTCTTATGTAGTATCCATGCATTTGACACTGATGAATGTATTTGCTCTGATTTTGAATAAGGAAGCACCAAGCGCCTTACTCTTTAGTGAGTCAGTAATGATTAATGAAAATATTAAAATTACATTAAGTTAATTATGGAAACACTAGTATACTAGTATCTATGTTTCCAAACAAAAAATTAATTAATTTTTGTTTTAAAAAAATATAAAACATTAGGTTTTACTTGTCTAATTAAAACAAAATCTATTAATCATTTTCTAAATTATTTTACAGTCATTTCAAAAAAATTAACATACAAAAATCTATTGTAGGACCAATTATTAGTATGCAACCTTCCATTTTCATCATTTAACATATTGTAGTTATATCATTTAATTAAGCAAAATTATCACATTAGTTATCCTTTTGTTAGATCTAGGAAGGTGGAGATGACCAGCGGAAACCCTAGAAAGAACATTTTACTCCGTCGGACTTTGGATCCGTGGTGGTTAGGCTCTCGATTGCCTCAAATGTCCTCTTCAAAGCCAAAATTGCTGTCGAGAACAACATAAGCCTTTAGGTTTTCACTCCGATTTAAAATTTGTCAGAGAGAGATGTGTAGCTTAGTTTACTCAGCTCTGCTGATTAGGTAATAGAACTAGACTTATATTTGTAGGTAATTGTGATTCAGGATTTGAATATCATAAGGAATTAACTGATCAACTGTTATATGATGTCTTCTTTTGTAGTATCCATGCATTTGACACTAATGAATTTCTTTGCTAAGGCTCCGATTTTGAATAAGGAAGCACCAAGCACCTCAGTGGGAACGTTCATATTCGAAGAGGCACATCCATCTATTTTATTAAAACAAAAACATTCTGTTGGATCTAACCTTTATTGTGTCATTAATAAATAACTAGATTTTGACCCGCACATCCGTGCGGGTAACTTTTTATTTTATAAATATATAATTTTTATATTATATTTTGCATATAATCATTTTTGGATAATATATTGCTATCATTTTCAAAATAAATAGATATTATATAGTTCTAAATATAAAAGTTTAACATATGTTAACAATTTTACTTTTTGTATAAAATTATTACATAATTTACAATTTTTAATTTTTTTAAAAGGTGAATGATATTTTAATCACTTTAAACGGTGAATAATATTTTATTTATTTAATTAAATGAAAGTATTTTTTAAATATTAGTTTATCAATTTAACATAATATAGACTATAATTATAAAATTAGCATAGAATTTTTTTTAAGAAAAAAAAATAAAACATTTAATTAAAAATTAATTTATAATAATATTATAATACTAATTACGAAATTAATCAATGCATTAATTAAAAATAT
This sequence comes from Moricandia arvensis, assembly GCA_905132765.1. Taxonomy (NCBI): domain Eukaryota; kingdom Viridiplantae; phylum Streptophyta; class Magnoliopsida; order Brassicales; family Brassicaceae; genus Moricandia; species Moricandia arvensis. Next base: position 69,828 of record CAJHQP010001300.1, on the reverse strand, counting down.
TAGATTTTTTTTAAAGATTTTGGTAGATTTTTCTCAACAGATTTTATTATTACTAAAACTAAAATTTACATTTATAGTTAAAATATATTTGTTACTAATATTCTTATAATTATTTAGATTCTTTTAGAAATGTTATATATCAATTAAACTAATATAAATAATCAAAACATGTAACTGAAATTATGGACCTAGTGTGACTATTTGATAGTAGATAAAAATGGTACTTCTCTTTTAATAGTATTGATGAAAATATTAAAATTATATTAAGTTAGTTGAGTAAACACTAGTATACTAGTATCTGTGTTTCCAAACAACATAATAATTAATTTTTTTTTTTAAATATAAGACATTAGGTTCTACTTCTTAATTAAAAAATTCTATTCATCTTTTTCTAAATTATTTTATAAATCTATCTTATTAAAGCAGAAACATTATGTTCAACCTAACCTTTAGAGTGTCATTAATGATCAACGAAAACATTAGACCTACATTAACTTAACTATGAAAGCATTATTATACTACTATGTTTCCAAAAAAAAAAATTAATCTTGTGTTCAAACAATATAAAATATTAAGTTCTAATTTTTAATTAAAAAAATTCTATTAACCTTTTACTAAATTATTTGATAAATTTATCTTACTAAAACTGAAACATTCTTTTTGACCTAACTTTAGTGTGTCATTAATGATTAGTGAAAACATTAGAATTACATTAAATTAACTTTGAAACACTATTATATTACTATCTATGTTTCCAAACAAAATAATAAATAATCTTGTTTCTAAACAATATAGAACATTAGGTTATACTTTTTAATAAAAAAATTCTATTAATCTTTTTCTAAATTATTTGATAACTTATATAACTAACTATGAGAACCGAAATTTGCACTGTCGATTTTAGTGAATGGGTGGAAAGTTAAGAAACCCTAATTTTCCTTGAAATCCCGGATTCCCTGCGTAAACACACTAATACGAAAAAAGAAAATAACAAGATCACGAAAGAGATTGCACAGAGGCATTTTATTGGTTAAGACAAAGTAAAGTTATAGAGATTCACCAAAAACAAGATGGACGGAAATTCATCAATAGTGGAGAATAGAAGAAACAAAACACTAAAATGTTCTAAGTATCAAACTCGTTAGTCTAGCCGTCTAGATCCTAAGTTCTCTTAAAGCTAACAATCACTTCCCCCAAAACCCAATCTTCGGATCCCTCAGCTTCTTGTCTTGGCTCTTGTTTATATAGGTATCCTAGGTTGGTCGTCTTTCCTTTCTACCCCAATTCTAGTTTATCTTCTGCAAAAATCTTCCTTATTTTCCCGATTTCCATAATTATCCAGAGACTTGGAAATTATCTTCTTTTCCATTAATCCTTTTCGAAAATCTGATAGACCGTCACTGCAATCGGGTTCATCCTCGTTTAAAATCGTAAGTGGGACTATATCGTGTTTTAGGCCCTTTCAGGCCGTTTTACGATTTTGGCGAGTTTTACGATTTCCTTCAGAGTAATCGTCCCTCATACTTTTATACGATGTTTGGTTCTGAAAAATAACAAACGACTCATGTACTCGAGACAATTTTGGTGTTTAAGTTAACTGTTGTCGTTTTACACGAATGTCTCGAAGTTTTGGAGAGAAAACAAGTTTTACGATTTTTATCGTAAAACTTTAATGGAAGCACCAATTGAGACAAAACAAGAGACAACTTAGCAAAGATTGGACGGGGAGGATGGTAAGTATGGTGTTGTCTAGTCGCCCGTGGGCGACTAGAAATTTGAGAGTGTCTAACCGCCCATGGGTGACTACACATTGGTAAGTGTCTAGCCGCCCATGGGTGACTACACATTGGTAAGTGGTCGCCCATGGGTGGCTAGACATTGGTGAGTGTCTAGCCACCCATGGGCGACTAGACATTGGTAAGTGTCTAGCCGGGCAATTAGACACTGGTGATTGTCTAGCTGCCCATGGGGCGACTAGACATTGGTATGTGTCTAGTCCCCATGGATGGTTAGACATCGGTGAGTGTCTAGCCGCCCATGGGCGATCAGACATTGGTGAGTGTCTAGCCGCCCATGGGCGATTAGACATTGGTAAGTGTTTAATCGCCCACAGGCGACTAGACAATGCTGATTGTTTAATCACCTGTGGGTGACCAAACAATATGCAGGGCTCTTTGTTGTCCCGAAACTTATTTTGTACGATCGTTTTGAATGAGTTCCCTTTGAGGGATAGTTTTAGCAGTCTTCGATGTTGATTTCAAGATTACCGTTTTGACCCAAACACTAACTAAAACATGAAGATGATTTATAAAAATATTATTATACTAATATCTATCTTCCAAACAAAATAATAATTAGAAAACATCCAAACAATATAAAATATGGGTGTTTTGTCAAATATGACCCAAGATCTCATGTCAACCGTAAATGTAACCCAAATTTTTTTAAAATTTCATTTGCCTTATTCACCCTACAAATTCGAGTTATTCACGAAAATGCCATTACATTTATTCTTCAAAAATGAGTGTTTTACTCTATCACCTTCATCTTCGCCAAGTATTCACAATATTTTCATTACCATCAATACACCAACAACCATGGAGAACCAATTTAGAGCTCTTAATGCACCGAAAAATTGATTTTTTTTTTATCTTCCTCTCTCATTTGCACACAAACCCTTTCTCTTTCACATTCCCTCGTAATTCATCCCAAAATCAAACAATTTGATTCCAAACATTGAAGCTCATGATTCTGGTCATTAACAAGTTGGTAGCTTTCGTGGTGAAGTTCTGTGTGCTTGGAGAAGCTAAGCAAGTATTCTCACGGGTTCAAGTATGAAATCAGTTTTTTGTCCTAATCCGCTCGCGTAGAAGACTTCTGTAGAAGTCTTCTGGTCAATGCACAGGTTAGTCTTGCAATTGACATTTTCTGTTTGTTTTAATAGAAGACTTTCCAAGAAGTCTTCTAACTTTTGTTAACAAAAACGAGAAGAACTAAAGTCTTCCCGGATAAACTAGTTAGTTTTGCAATTGACCGACAATTGTAGATATTTGACTTTTTATAGAAGACTTCTCGGTGGGATGTCTTCTAGGAGAAGAGTTCTAGGGAAGTTTTCTTTACTGTAAAATGAAGTCTTCTGACTGTCACAAGAAGTCTGCATAGGTTACTTTTGCAACTGATAATTAATAGCAAAACATTAAATATTAATATAAAGACTTTTTAAGAAGTCTTTCGTGAGAAGACTTCTTGATAAATATTTTCTAATTTTATTCCGGGTTTCTCTTCAAACGAAGTCTTCTATGAAAAAGTCAAATATAGTCAATTTCAAAAGTAACCTAGACAGACTTCTTGCGAGAGTGAGAAGACTACATTTAACAGTAAATAAGAATTCCCTAGAAGTTTTTTCCTAGAAGACTTCCCTAGAAGTCTTCTATAAAACGTCAATATCTGATAAACTTTGGTGAATTGCAAAACTAACTTGTTTATCTGAGAAGATTTCTCTGAAGTCTTTTCAGAGAATTTCGAGATTTTTTTTAAATTTAAAAGTAAGCCAATATTTACAAAGGAAGATTTCTCAAGATGTCTTTTGTAGAGTAGACTTCTTAAGAAGTCTTCTTTCATAAATTTACAAATTGCAAAATGACCTAAACGGAAGACTTCTTAGCAAGTCTTTTCTAAGTAGACTTCTTACGTCAATGTTTATTAAACTTCAATTTTCTTAAAACTTAGAATTAATATTTACTAGATTCTTGTTAATTCAAGTGTATTAGTCAATATTGGGGCTCCTGAGTGAAATTCATAACTTAATTGGTGATAATTATGAGGTTAAAAACATTTATGTTTATTAATGTTTCTAGCTAAACAGAGAAGAAGTCTTCTATCAGAAGTATTACGGAAGACTTCTTATGAAGTTGTAGGAACCGAAATTTGCACTGTAGATTTCCATAAAATAAGGAAGTTAAGAAACCCTAACTTTCCCACATGTCCAAGATTTCTGCTAAGCCAAACACCAAGCAATCATACAATGAATACAGACGAAAAATAAATAGATAAAAATGAAAGAGAGCAAAGAAGATCTTATTCCGAATTTGTGAATGAGCGTTACAATAGGTAAATCCTCGGCCGCAAGAGCTGTTGGCGAGTTACCTAGTTCTAACCACCTAAGACTTGTTAACCTAGTTGAGTCGAAGATCGAGAATATAAAGCATAAAATTACCTAAATCGCTTTAAGTGCTAAGTTTGTTGTGTGTCTTCGTCTCTATCCTTGGCGTTCCTTATATACTCCTATTTAAGGCGGTTTCCTCTTATCTTTTCTGCCCGAGTCATGTGTATAGCTTTGCGGAAATATTCCATTTTTCTCCGATCTTCATGATTTTCCTTTGAAACTTAACATTTATCTTTTGGACTTGACATATATCTTTTCCTGCGAACAATATATAAACAGTCATAGTATTCTTGGGCTCAGTATCGTCAAAAATTGTAAGTGGGCTTTTCCCCGCGTTTTAGATCTTTTCGAGCCGTTTTTTTTAACTCAAACGTTTTTACGATTTCTTCAAGGAAACTTTGGTGTTAAGTCAACCGTTGCCGTTTTATATGAACAATTTGAATTCATACGAGAAAACAAGTCTTTACAGTTTTTATCGTAAAGTTTCAACAATAACTCCAATCGAGACGAAACAAGAGAAAGGGTGATAGAGGTTCAAAGGAGACATCGGAACGGAGACGGATGGTGTTGATCCAACTCGCCTGATGGCGAGTTGGGTGAGTATGGCGAGTTAGATGGGAAATCTCAACTTGCCTGATGGCGAGTTGGATGGTGAAAATTCAACTTAGCATCAGGCGAGTTGGATGGAGACCATCCAACTCGCCATTAGGCATGTTGAGCAAGCTGCTCCAATTCACCTGATGGCGAGTTGGGATTGGTCTATTAAACTCGCCGTCGGGCGGGTTGGACACGACTGTTTCAATATTTCCGTTGCTCAATTTTCTTTTCCGATAACTTGTCGTTCAATCCTTTTTGAATTTGTATGAAGTTCTAGTTTTAGTTTTTTGCGCTTTTTGTTTTCTTTTTTAGAAAAAATGTTTCGGGGATCTTCTGACATTGATTCTATCATGACCGATTTTTATCTCAACTGTTAGCCCCCCAGCTCGTTAGAATCGTGATGTTCTTGCGAGCGTTTCGGCAGGTTAGGCGAGTCAGGCGGCATTAATGGATGTAAGTTTAAAGGTGAATATTAAGTTTTTCTTTCCTAAAAGTATGTGGAGTAAGTTTTAAAATTCTTTACTTGCTTCATTCCACAAGAACTTCTCTTAAGGTAGAAAAATCTTTCTCTACATTTCTCTTTTTTATCGTTCTTGATCATGTCTTCCAGCCAGAGAGCTTCAGACAATGCTTTGCCTTCTTGCTACGACCTCGATAGTCTTCGTATCAAGGATGGTGAAGTTTTTACGAAGGTCGAATTCGTGGCACACTCCGTTAATCCTGTGGAAGCCGATGCGTATTGGCTGTCTATGTGCCATTTAAAGGCTCCTCCGCATGAGTTGTGGTATCCTCCCCAGGTTCATTCTAAAAGAATCCTTATTTGTCCGAGCCCCAGTTGTCCTCCGTACCACGACACCATCTGACGTTTCTGCCATGTTCCTGACTAGGTAGAGTTTCAATTTTCAAGGGCTGGAGAACACGCAGATGCTCCTCCGGATGGATACTTTACATGTTACGACTTTTTTCTGCTGCGTTGCCGTTTGTTGTTTCCCATTCCGGGGGTAATCGTTCGAATCCTATATCGATTTGGAGTGTCGATAAGCCAGATCACTCCTACTAGCTTGCAACATCTTATCGGGGTTTTGGTTCTGAGCTACGAGTGCGGCATGAATCTCGATGCTGATGATTTAGAGGCTTTGCTGAAGCTATTGGGATCGAAAAAATCTCTCACATGTCTTTTGAGCCCGAAGAACGATATGGTGATAATCAAGGGGTTTGCTTCGAACCCGCACGAGTATCGAAAAAGCTACCTTTTGTACGCATAGAGAGTGCATCTGTCGTGGAGATCTGCATTCCCATTTTTAGGAGTAGATGGGTCCGAAAGGGTACCTCGATTAGATATCTGTTGGTGTTTTTCGTTTTGAAGATATCTAACCTTGGACTTACTTTCTTTGTTTTGCAGTTACTTATCCTTTGCCCTCGTTTCCTGAGGACTTGTAGTTATTGTTAGGGATCTTCTTCGGGGTGATCCGTATTTTTGGGGCCATTTTTCTCCGAGACGAGTTCGTCTTGCTGTGGCATATCATCATTCTCGACTCCTGCCCGATTTTTCAGTTGGAGAAGAATCAGATCCGAGTATGGACGAGTTTGTTCCTTTTGACAGTCCGAGGGAGAGGTCAAGATCTCCTAAGGACAAACACGTTTCTGTGAACGGGAATGTTGTCCATGAGCTGGAGTTTCCCTCGGACGAAATGTTCCGTACTTTTTCCGATGGCCAAGCTGATCGGGTAACCCACCTGCTTTCAACACTCTTGGCCCTGACCTTGAAAACTTCTTTGACTTTTGGATGCCCCTGACCGTACGTGAGCCCGTTAAGTCACCAGAGTTCGAGAGAGCGTCGAGGATGTGCAACGGGGTTAGTTCTTGTCACTTTTGGCTTTGAATTCCTTGCCGCCTTGCAGCTTTATTGAATGGACTATGCTTATTTTCAAAGAGTCGTAGAGTGTTTTGACTGAATACTGAGGGAAGAATATGAGTTGTCATCTCATATCTAAATCTGGGTGAGTCGTTCTATTCGTTGCTCGTTTAAGACGGGATGTTCGGAAAATCTTCCTCAAATTTTTTGAGAAGTTTTGTGAGCATTTAGATATGAACGAAGAAACATGTTTTAAGATCTCGTATCATTTTGATATCGTGCCTTGAGATGTTATAGACCAGTGTGTTGGGTTAGGGCAATACCTAGGTTTACTCTCGGTTTAAGGTTTTGCGATGACTAATCGGCTGTTGGGGTACCTGTTGAGATTTTAACCCGATTCGTACCGATTTAAAGTCCACGATAAGTTCTCGGCTTATACGAATTGTATGGTAAGAATTGAGCATCTCTCCAAAGACAATTTTTAAGTCTTTTGAAAGTGCTGACCAAAAATTTGAATTTTTTATAGCACGCTATTATCCTAGTCCGATGTATGAGGACCAAGGGAAGGTCTATTTTATCTTCCTTTTAGAGAACGATTAATATATTCGCCGGGGATATTCAAGGAATGTAAGAGCAATTGCTCGTTTGCAATTTATAGTCGCGGTCAGACTATTTTTTGCGTTTCAAGACTTGAGATATATTTTCGAAGGTGTTACGCGATGTCTCGCTTTGTTTCCCGGAAATATACCTTGTGTGGAAGATGATTTTGAATGTTCGGGAGCGGGGTCGTTTTATGTTTTGGTTGGAAGTCGGGTTCGACCGTGTGAACGAGAAATGTTCGTGAAGCATTGACGAAAATGTTTTTTTTCTATTTGGAAGTTTGAATACTTTTCGATAGACTGATTTTTTGTAAGATTTCTGTTTCTGGGTTGTACGATAGATGTTTCGTTCATATTTGGGTATTTCTGAATGCATATTGCGATGTTTATGAGTACCCACTCCCCCCCCCCCTTTAGAGAGGAGGATAGCTGAACTCTTCTTTTGACGAGCTGTATACGTACCTCTTTCGAGGATAAACCCATCTCGTAGTTCAGTTGGCTCAGCGAGTGTGTTTACTCGGTTGTTGCGCCTGCATCGATCGCCTTAGTTGTAGCTGGATCGACGTGTTCTTTCGGTTTTATCTTCTCCGGATGGGTCAAGGCATTGGACTCGGAAACTTGCTGGTTTTTGGTGTCCGAAACTGTTGCTTGAGTAGATAATGTTGAATCGTCTTTCTTTGAAGTGTTTTTCAGATGATGGCTGAGTTATCTTCGCATGTTTTGGTTTTACCATCGCGGTAGTCGTGACTTGCCTCATCTTATGTTCACATAGGTAACAAAGTCCGACTGTTTTTAGCATCCCCAGATCACGGCAATTTCGTTAGGAGTCGGGAACTTGATGCCTAGATGATATGTCAATGGGATTCTCTTCATGGCGTTTATCCAAGGCATTCCCATGATGTTGGCTGGGTGGTCGACAACCGCAAAGTCGACAATTTTTGTGACTTCCTTTGCCATGACTGGGAGTCTGATCGATCCAAGACTCAACGATGTTATGCTCGAAAAACGGTTAACGGTTTTGGCATTGGTACGACTTCTCGTAGTTCAATGTTCATTCTTTTGAGAGTGTCACGGAAGATGATGTTGACCGTGCTTCCCATGCCATGAGGATTCTAGCGAATTTGAGATCCCTGATTATGAGATCGATAACGAGCGGTTTGTTGTGGGGCTGGTTGATTCCACGGGCTTTCTCTTCTTTGAAGGTGCAGCTATGTTTGGAACGTTGCAGGGTGAGGACCAGCTTGGCCCGCTTGCGCTTGACTCATCTTTCCACTGATAGGACTTGATTGATGAGACTGCACATTCACTACCCTTTCGTCTATAGCTCGTGCATTACCATTCTCATCTCTGTAGATGCCATACTCGTCTTTCTTTTCCTAGTGGAAAAGTCTATTGCCTCCAGTATCGAAAGCTCTCGTACCTTGCTTGAAACGCCAATCGATCGATGTCCTGATGGCGGTGTCGATCGATGGTGGCTTGAAAGTGTCTAGATCAGTACGGATCGGCTCGTGTCTCTGCTCCTCAATATCGATCGATGCAGAATGGTATGCGTCGATCGATGGCTGTTGTTTCTGTCCAAATATATTACCCGATCCGTTAGCCATAATAAGGGCATATGCTACAACATCCTTGGATAAATTTAGGATTCTCCCATGAAGAGCCCATGCACGTTCCTCTGAGGCTCTGAAAATTCTGAACTCATCGGGTCTAAGATTACCAATATTTGTCTCTTCTGTTCCATTTTTGTGTTCTGGTTCTGCGTTTGATGTCGTTCGAAGCCCATGAGTAGCATGTGATTGATGCATTATTATCCACTCTCACGTTCATCACCCAGCCAGCGTCCTCTGATGCCAGGCCGCGATATTCAATCTGCTCGTCCTCTCTGTAATCTTCATTGTATCCTTCGCATACCAGACGTGTGTCAATCGATGGTGTATGGTGACCATCGATCGATTCTCGATAACCAGATTATTGCGCGAATAGGTTTCCAGCTCCATTAGCCATGGAAAGAATGTATACAATATCTTCCCTTGTAACATTAAGTAGTATGCCTTCCATAGCTCTTGCGTGACCGTCTGGATCTCTCATATTACCGAACTCATCTGGTTGTATATAACCATATTCCTTCTCACATTCTGCAGCTGAATCTATTTCGGTTGCTGCTTCGTGGTCAGTATCGATCGATGGGATAAGAGTGCTGTCGATCGATGTCGAATTCCTAAGTTGATGGGAAATATGGAAAACACCAGCCTCTTCCATAGTAATACCTTGGTACTCGATCATTTCTTCTTCTCTATAGTCTTTGTCATACTCGGGGTAGGCTGTGGTGTAATCACCATCTGTGTGGTAGGCGTTGATTGGTTCTGGAGTGTGAGTGTCGATCGATAAAAAAGTGTGGGTGTCGACCGATTGCTGAACTGCAAGTGTGTCGATCGCTGGGCTGGGTGTCGATCGATGCTCAATCCTCCGACTCTTCATCTAGGTCATAATCGAAGAAGCATGTGGCAACAAGTTATGCATCATCACACAAATTCGTGAGGGTAGGCTTATTCTTATAAATTTCATAATAAACATTATGATCAATCAAGGAAAGACACAACATGTTTGTCCTCATGTCGCATATAGCTCTCACAGTAGCCATGAAAGCTCTTCCAAGTAACAAGGAAGAATTCCAATTGATCTGGATATCCATCACATGGAAGTCTATCGGGACTAAGACATCCTGAATTTGCAGTGGTACATCTCTAGAAATACCTCTTGAATCCACTCTGGAGCAATCCAATGAAGGAATCGCTGGAAGGCTCCACTTTCAATTTCATTTTTTTTGCCATAGTTCTGGGTATGATGCTCACCGATTATCAAATATCACAGAGGGCATTGGAAAACTTGTGGCTTTTGATCACACATGGCACCACAAATTTTCCAGGGTCACTTCTCTTCTCTACAACAATCCTCTGTTTCTTCCTGGGATGATCCTTAACAGGTTTATCAACCATCATAAGCTATGATGTACCCATCTTATGCTCTGGGTTTTGTCACATTCCCAATTCTTGGTAAAGAAACATGTTTTGCTGATAGGAATCGTCAATCGATTCTACGATCGATGCGTCGAACGATGTTTAAAATTTTCTCGATTCTACTATCTCCACAGGCACCGTCGATCGATTCGCAGTAACTAGTATCGATCGATGTCTGCACGAATGGCATCTTTCCTCTTGTAGCCTTTCTGTCTTCACTTCTATTAAAAAATCATCATCAATTAGTGCATTAGCTGGTGCATCTGTCCAGCTTCTATTTTAACCTCGATCTTCTGACTTTCTGCATTACAAAAATGACCGTCTAGATCATGCAGATCTCCATTCTCATCATGACTCAATATCAACATTGGAACCATCTGAACTCCTCTTCTTCTGTCGATCGATGCGGGTACTATGTTGTCGATCATCGGTTGTGATGAGTGTTGGGTGATGCTCGAGTTCTGACATAGGTCGATGTTGTTCGTAAAGAAGTGTCGGTCGACGCAGAGTTGGTGATGTCGATCGATGCTTGTCGTCTTTCTTTGTGGATCGTACGTTTGATTCTATCGAGGTAAGAGAATAGTAGTTCTTGTCCTTTATTGGTCATGGTGTGTCTTTGCATGCATCTGAAAAACAAGGAAAAGAAAAATTTAGTAACTTGAATGTAGTAACAAACCTAGACTAAATCTTAGAAATTAAATCTATTGGCGATCAATGCTCCCCAGCAACGGCGCCAAATTTGACGTACGTGTTTTAGTTGTTCTAGCAGGGTATAAATATCCTAAATAAATCACTATCAAATTAACACTAGTCTTTAACACACAAATAATACTCTTTCCAAAAGAGATCAAGTGTAGTATTTAGAGATCGAATCCACAGAGAGCAATGACACAAAATATAGTTTTTATTACTAAAGATTAAGCTAGGTGAATATATATTAGTTGGTAACAATCATGGAAGGAAATATTCCTTATCAAGAAGTAGAAATATATTAAGGAAATATGCTAATAATGGAAATATGTAAATAATGCAAATATGGAAATATTCTAATAAACTAACTTCATGCAATGTTAATATGCTAGATCTAGAGTTTCAAGTTTAATGGATTATAGTGGATAGGTAGCACATATATCTAAATATACTAGAACTAAAATATTAACTATTTTGACCCTTTTAACTTCAACTCTTGTGTGCGATCAAAAAGAAAGACAATCGATCGACGACTAAGGCCTGATGTCGATCGAAGGTGAAATCAGAAGGAAGTGTGAACGAGATTTGAATAGTCCACCACACTTATTAGACCAGCTCTTGTATGCGGCTAACAGCCTAGTTCAATGGAGTTTATTCTGGCACATAACCTACTTTCGTAGTCGTCCTTGTCTTACTTTCGAGATCGTAGTTAGCTACTTTAGAATGCAAGCATTAAGCACAACTCAATTGATGGGTATTAACTTAACTAGCAATCCTACTGTTGGGCTAATCCACGATTTCTTTCATTCAACCCTAATCTAGTTGATGACTACTCAGACATAATCTAAGAAAGAATAATAATATGAATAGAATGCATAGATAAAATATTGGGGTTTCGAATACAAACTCCCTAAGGAGTTATGAATCTTCTCCCCTAAAAACATAAAATTATAAAGCTATGTGAGTTATGTCAAGCCTTGCCTACGCTTGTACTTGCACACTCTCCGCACGCTCTCAATACATGAGCATAAATATAAAAACCCTAAAATCTAGGTCAAAACTCGTCCAGGGCATTCTTGTCTTTTGTCTTCTAAACTTGGGCTTTTCAGTCGGTTGTCTACGAGTTGGGCGTCGATCGGTGGCATGTGTGTATCATTGATCGACCTTAGTCTTTCATCATCGGTCGATTCCAAGGTTGTGTTGTGATCGACGACAGACTTGTACTTCGACTCCTCAAATAGTCAGTTACAGATTCTTCTCCCCTAAATGCTCAAAAAGCTCCAAGTATCTCTATTTATCTCCAAAACGTCCCTAAACCTGTAAATACTCTAAAAGAAATCCTAGACACACATAATAGACCCTAAATAAAGACTAAAACATGGCCTAAAACTGGTAATAAATAGCCTACATCAGTCTCTAAGCTTAGATTGAGCTAACGTGCGTTGCTCTTCATCTCTTCTTTGTTGCTCACCAAGTCGGCTACATCTAAAACAATTATCAACTTCTCTGCTTCTGGTTTGATCAGCTTCTCTGCTCCTGGTTTTTTCAGATTCTCTACTCATGGTTTGATCATCTTCTCTGCTACTTGTTCTAACAGATGGTTGAGCCCTTCTTGTTCAAGTTGTTTCAAGGCCGTACCAAGAGTTCTTCTCTTTTGTATGTTCATAACCTCATAGATTATTCCAATAAGTCCTTGAAACTCTCCATTAAGCCAAGAATTAATCAGTAGCCTAGCTATTCCATACAATGGTTTCAATGGCTTGAGATTGAGGATGGGCCAGGCTGCATCAACTCCTCCTCCTTTAAAAATATTTTTCCTCAAATCTGAACCTTGTAGGATGATAAAACATTATCACTCAACTGGAAACCCACTGTTCCCTTGACCACGTTTGGTTGTCCTCCAGGCTCAAATACAAAGTGCTCTAAGCCCTTCATGTGCCTTAGGTGCTGAATTGATGGGTTGTCTTTGCAAACAACACTTAAGGCAGACATCTCCTTCTCCTTGTTTAGCTTAGGCATGCCTGGTTGTTCTTGCACTTCCACCCAATGGAATCCTTTCCAATTCCTTCTACAATCACGACCAAAACTCTGTTCCAATTGTATACAATGCTTATTATGGTCAAGTGGTCAATGCAATGGCCTCCATACTCCCACTTAGCTTTGGCTCGTTTCCAAGCTCTTTAAATGCAACAAGTTCTTGCTTTCCTCTTCTCACCTTGTTATGATCAGTTGTGGACTTGATCAAAAACGTGTTGCCAACTAACTCTTCTCTCTTTCCACTGCATCTGGTTTGGATCACACCTTCTTTTCTCCTTTCAAAAAGATTTGACCACAAATACTGTTCTTGAAGAGTGAATGAACTTTGCAAATAAAGCTTGAATGGAGCAGCTTTTTGAACCAGATTGTTGTTACTTCTTCTAAATACACACATGCTTCCTCTTGGCTCAAAAAATGTGTTGAAGACCCTTTACAAACCTTAGATAATCCACGAGATGCCTTTAAACCCACATAAGATTTTTTGTTAGTTGATCACAACAAACAGTTTCAGCATCACCTTGTTCAACCAAATCTGCAAGCACTAAATCAGTAGCTCTAGATGATCCACCAACTACTCCTACTTCAGCTTAGTTTTGACCAGGCACGTGAACACACATAACTGTTGATCTATTCTCTTGTTTCAGTAGATCGTCCAAGTGTTGTTCCTGAAAAGAAATTGTCGGTTTTGACTTAGTATCATCTTCCTCCTCCACGACCCAAACTGATCCAAAACAACTTTCTTTGCTTCTTCAGCTCGTGCTTCCTCAGGTGGATTTAGATCAGGAGGTTTCAGTCGCTCACGATCTGGCTTTGTGGGTTGGATAACTATCAAACCCTGGAAAGCTTGAAGCAAATTTCTTCTCATGTCATTGGAATTGTTGTCTATGCAAATAAGCATGTTTTGTCCGCCTGTTTGCTTTCTGGACGTGCTCATTATCATTGCTCAGCTAAGCTTTCTTATTATTTTTTCCTTGCTGGAACAACGCCCTTTTTGTTTTTCTCGCAACCTTCTTCTCATGGTTTCTCTTGATTCCAGAAGAATACATGGAAGATGTGCTTGGTAACTGATAGATCCCCTTATTTCAGATTAAGAACACAAAACCCAACCTTAAAGAGGCTCTGATACCACTTAATACGGCCCTGGATAGGCTGTCTCTCCTTGGATCACTTGAAGGGGACATGGTTGAATGATATGTGATGAAGATGGTATTCTCCTTAAAGATATGGGATGCTCTAAGGGTGTTTTGCTGCTCCTGAGACACAGGTTCACCCTGATAGTTGTTGATATAGCCTATTTATTACCAGTTTAACGCCACATTCTAGGCTCTGTTTAGGTTCTATTATGTGTGTCTAGACTATGTTTTGGAGTACTTACAGGTTTAGGTACTCATTGGAAGCAATTGGAGCTTTTAGGCTATTGTTTAGCATTTAGGATGCTCAGCCAGAAACTTAGAGTCGGATTCTGTTTATTTATTGAAGCATCGATTGACGTCACACATTGTTCTTCGATTGACGGCCAAGTCGGCCAAGAGATTTATGAAGACCTGAGAAATTACAAGTTTTACCCAGAAATTTAATCAATTGCAAGACAAGTCCTTGGCCGAAATATAAACTATTTATTAGGGTTCTATATCTTAGTTTAGGAGGCCGCGAGAAAATTAGTTCTAAGAGGTAGGACACCTTGCTACATCTATTGGAGAGATAGATATGACCCTTATTACAGAGAAGATCTTGAACTCCTTATCACTTTTCTCAATTTATTTAATGCAAATTATTCAGATTTTAATCATGTTCCTTATTGCTATGTCTGAGTAGTTCATTGTTAGATTTAGGGTTCTTCAATGGTAGTAATGTCTTGTTGATTTTATAGAATTGTTAGGGTAATCTCTTAATGGTAAGTTGCTCTTAATGCTAAGTTGAATTTGATCACCTCAATCTTAGAAGTTAGGGTTCCATAGCGCAAGCGAGAGCCTGGTTATGACCCTGAACCTATCTTAAACAGTCTAAATAACTGGTAACAAATGAGAGTTGAATTAGAAGTTTAGAGAACCCATCAAACCGCAAAACCAATACCGTTTAGAAAGAGCATTGATCGATACCATTATATGGACATTGATTAATACTCAACTGAGATGCGCGAGAGAGATCTCCCAAACCCTGAGGTTTGAGTTCGAGAACGGTACTTAATTAAAACCCTAGCAATCTATTAATCTACAATGCCTAATATTACCTGTGAATTCACCCTAAGTCTAATCCCTTAATTTAGCCTTCACAAACCAAATCAATCTTGAAATCGCTTTGTTTACTATTATTATTAAATTTTTAGCTTTAATTCGACAACAATAAATCTATTGTGCAATCCTAGAGTCTCTGTGAATTTGATACCTAACTACTACACTAAACCTCTTATTTGAGAAAGTAAATGTGAGAATATGGTTAATTTGAAAGTGATATAAAACCCCACATCAAATTTGGCGTCGCTGCCGGGAGTCTTTCTTATTTTCATTAGATTTCGTTTAGATTATTGTCTAGATTTCTACTTTACTGTTTGCTAAATTATTCTTACCTTATCCTCTGACACATGTACTTAAAGGGTGAGAATATGGATTCGGGACAACAAGAATCGATCGATGGAGAGCATCTGAAGGCGATCGGTGCTAGTCCACTACTGTCGGGCGACACACTTCTACCACCATCGATCGATACCAATCAGCCATAAGCATGTAAGTACGCCTATATTGATTCTAACAATGAGAATATGATCTTGATGGAACCAATGAACAACGAAAGCAATGAAGCAAGCCAACTTATTAAATATAAGGGGGCTGCAATCCCTGATCAAATCAGTAAATCTCCAAAAAGTAAGTTTAAGCATGAATTGCCAATACTCTATTACCTAAACCCCAAAAGAACCTATTTCAATAGGTATGCAATTCAATTATCGAACAACCAACAGAACCTAAAGCTCCTTCAAATTGATAACTTGTTGATGGTCCACGCGGGTTAGTACCTTTAGCATGAACATGAAATTTACTAGGTTTTCAACCGCCGCATTAGTCTTATAATTGTCCCATTAACGGAACATTTCACCAATGTCCTCACAAAGTTGACCACACGGGTCTTCAGTAAGTAAAGCAAACCAATTTAGATAATGTAACAAAAGTCGTAGTTACATTAATAACACCTATTTTTAGCTATGAAATATGCACATTTTGTAGCATTTAAAAAAGATACGCACATGCGGGTCTTCAGTAAGTAAAGCATACCACGCGGGCTGTTATTGATTAGGATATATTTTCCGTGCTTGATAGGGTCTTCTACAATAGCAATCGCATATTTTTATTATTGTTGTTGATAAGTGATATACTAAATATAATTATAGCTTTGAAATATGTTATGATACTTTAATTTGTATGAAATTTTAAATGCTATTATCTGCGATTATAACAGTTTTTTTTTTTGCTATTGTTACTTTGTATGAGAGCTATTATTTGGTAGTTTTCGGTTACCTGCTTTCAGAATAGATACGTTAAAAAGAAACATCACCATTCATATTATAAGTTTCAAATACATAAGTCATTACAGAAGAAGGATAACAGATACAGTTTCAAAACACAAAACATAGTCTTTAGCCATTTTCAGAACACATAACATAGTCATAAGCATAGTCATAAAAAAAGGTTCAACTTCTTGTTCATTACCTAGCTTGAAACTAGCTAAGTCTGGACCAAAGTCTTCATCCCCCTCAAGGCTGCAACAATAAAACTCTCATCAGATAAGCAATTACATTTGAAGGTTTAAAACACGTGGCACAACACTTACAATAGCTTAATAGATGATAAATTTATCAATTGGCCATGCAATTGATGAACCATGTGCATCTTTCAAACACTCGATTTCATCTGACTTTCTCCACACTTATGCATCACTACGACCACTGCATCTACCCACCATACAAAGTGGACCATTTGATCCTGATATGTTGAATGCACACGTCCTTCAGCAACAACTTGTTTCCTCCCACCAATGTCCATTAGTTTGCACTTGTTATTTGCTTGTATAAGTTTAGATCGATGATTAATCTGACATGTTTACAATACACACTAATTTAAACCCAAAGAGTAATAAAACTAGTTGATTAAAAAAGACCAAAATATTTACCTGATTCGTTGCTGGAGATTTTTCAGGAGGAGTTGATGTTCATTGCTCCTGATTTTGAAACTTTATTAACACTTCTTCTAGTAGGAGACTTAGTACCTACATATGCACCATTTTCCTGTTTCTCTTGCGGTTCCTACTGAAGACGCAATGTTAGTAGTTGGAGATTTTTGTCTTGTCCCTTCTGGTGGGTTCTGAAAGACAACTTTGCGAGTAGGCCATGATATAAAAGAGTGTAAGCAGTCCTTAAGGTATGCCAGCTCCATCTTAGGCCTCAATAAATACGTCCCTTGTTCATGTACCACATCGAGAAATACTTTAACTGCTTTGGGTTCGAGAGGAACTCCATTAACCAATACCTTTGCTTCTTGTGTCTGCCAACGGCCTTCACCAACAATTACACCATCATCAGAAAGATCTAGTAGCTTGCATTTGTTGAGAGAATTTCTTCTCGAGCACTGTCAAACAACAAACTCATGAAAGGCCAACAAATCATTACCTTACTTAGTATCAAAATGCAATAGAAAAACCTTTACCCCTGGTGCAATATCTTCTGGTTGAAGCCCCAATCCTAGTTCAACACATTTATGCTTAGGTCATGCAATAATATGACCAACAACTTCTTGAATTGTACACATGTTACTCGTAGGCCTCCACTGAAATGCTTCAGACTCTGTAGCAGCATCAACCATGACTTCAACATCCTTTGGACCTAATCGACTGTCATTCACTATATCATCTAGGTAAGAAGAAAGGATACGGCCCTCACCAACGTTCCCATCTTCATCAGCCCAATCAATAAGAAGACACCTCTTATGTGATCTCTTGTTCACATTCTGATTAATAGTAATGATGTAAAAATGTTAGTGTACACTAGTAAATATTCATTGATCTCATATACATGACTTACTCTTTCAGCCGAGTTTTCACCCACTTCATTATCTTCTCTCTGTTACATAAACCCAAAACAGCGAAGTTATTACCTCTTATCTTAAGTATTAATAGATAAGTGTCTTACTTGGCTATTCACTTTGGCAAGTTCATCCTGTAACTCATTAACCCTTCATGGAGATGAATTTGCCTCTCTTGCATTTCAAAGATAGTCTTGTGCTTGACATTGAAGCAATCTAATTTCGTCTTACTTATATTTCTGCCCATTGCTCTCATACGACCAGGATTATCAGGTCCTAACAGTTTGGCTAGTGTATCTTCAGCTTGAATGTTACTAGATGAATGATTAGGACCATTAACAGCTTGAATCTCAGCTGCCTTTTGCTGTAAATAAAAAAAGAGCAACCAGAGACATTAGATGTTTGTTTTTTAGGAGTACCAGATGATGGTTTAAACTCACAATCTTCTCAGTGGCATTTGTGTTAATCGGAGTTCCATCTTTTCTGGTACGTTACTTCACCCACAGTTTAAGTCTTGACACTTCATATGGGTCTTCGGAACTTTTTTTCTGTATGAATATAATATGTCAATAGCCTGGTGTCACATTGAAATTGAAATAACTACAAGATAGCATATATGCTTACCATCTCTTCAGCTAGTCTAATCATTCCCTTTCGACTACAAGTGTGCATAATATGTTTGCGTCTTCTCTCCTTGTAGCTATCACTCAACACCTAGCATATGGACATTGTTAGTATGTCATCTACTTTGTAATTCATATATTACTCAAATTCGAAACTTCACCTTGAATTCTTGGCTAGTTTTCTTCTTAACAAATTTGCGGCCACTCAGTAGGGAGGAACATTCTCAGGTCTGAGATTCATCCGTTGATGGTTATTCTCAGCTTCATTTATTTGGGTAACTAAGCGTGACTTTGATGATCTCCACAATGCTCCCATCTGCTTAAGAACTGCAACCCTTTGGTAGTCCTCATCAACTTCAAACCTTTCATGCACTCACATAGAAAGCATATCAATAATTAGTAATGTGATAAAATTCAATCCATTGTGTATAAACTGTCATCTAGACTGGTTTTCGGAGCAATGTCTTGACTTCTTCATAGATTTTTCTCCAATTTTCTAGTGTCATAGGCACGTTTTCCCTCACCAATGGACCTAAATATGAAGACAGCTTAACTGAACCAGTACCATAAGCTTCTTCCATGAAAGTGAAATCCACGTGCACTCTGGTATTTGGATCTCTAGTTAGGACTCGCATCATTGTTGGTCCACGCTTTCTCTTACGGGAGCTTGAATCCATAGTCTCTTGAGTTAGTTCAACCTCACCTTCAGGCACATTGGCATCATGCTTATCTTCCTTCTCTTGCGCACCCTCTTCTTCCTCATAATTCTCTTGTTCATGCTCCTGCTCATGCTCTTCTTCCTCAGGCTTCTCTTGTATATGATCATGCTCATGCTCTTCTTCCTCCGACTTCTCTTGTTCCTGCTCTTCTTCCTCAGACTTCTCTTGTTCCTACTCTTCCTCAGACTTCTCTTGTTCCTGCTCTTCCTCAGACTTCTCTTGTTCCTGCTCTTCCTCGTGCTCTTCTTCAACATGTTCCTCAAGTTTCTCTGGTTTATCTGGTGTTTGTATACTACACACGAACTCAACTTCTTCATCATCTACTAGTTTTTCTTTCTTTTTAGGTTTCCTTCTGCGTTTTTTTTCTTTTGGACGTCCCATCTCAATTTACCTGAAACAAATTATTAAAGAAAGAGTTAACTCCATAACGAACATAACATTCAAACCAAACAGACAGACACCAACAAAGAGGCAATGCCCAAGCAAACATCAGACACCAACAAAGAGACAATGACCAAGCAAACATCATACACTAACTAAGAGACAATGACTTAGGTAATTCACACCACAGACAACAATAATGAGAATAGCCAATAAGGATACAGTCCACACATATATGCCTTCACAATCAGTTCTGGCATTCTCAGCTTCATCAATGTCAACATCCATGTCAATGTTTGTTGGCAATGGTCCAATATCTGCAGTTCCATCTTGAATGTCTTCCTTACTGTATCTTCTAGACGAACCTCTCATTACAATATACCAACTTGATGACTCATCTTGTAAATACTGTAGATGCTCACTTGAAAATCAAAACAAATAAATCAGAATATTGATCACAAAATCAAAACAAATAAAACAGAATATTGATCACAAATGTAAACGAGTTAATCAAAAAAGTAGTATGATAC
This sequence comes from Moricandia arvensis, assembly GCA_905132765.1. Lineage (NCBI taxonomy): Eukaryota > Viridiplantae > Streptophyta > Magnoliopsida > Brassicales > Brassicaceae > Moricandia > Moricandia arvensis. Next base: position 49,546 of record CAJHQP010001300.1, on the reverse strand, counting down.
TTACTCTACATAAGGTTCCACGATAGACATATTTTGGATGATATCAAGATGTGCAACTTTCTTTTCCATTTCATAGAGATTAAATGTAGTTCCGGTGGATATTGGATGACCTTCTAATATATAATTGTTCTCATACTCCATGTTTCTATCTACTTTCTCTTGGACATTTTTTTCTTCTTTAGAAATCCATTGCAAAACCGGATACATTCCTCAGCTAGATAGGACTTAGCGTTGCACTCCTCTGGTCTTGCAGGATTCCTCACAAGGACTTTCATGTATCTGAAACAAATATTCGTGTAGAAAGTTTAACAAAAGAATGGTTACATTAAAACTAGTCATATATATATCGTACCTTTCAGATGGGTACATCCATCTAAAGTGGACTGGTCCACCAGGGCGGGCCTCTCTTCCTAGATGCAAAGTCAAATGGAGCATGATATCAAAGAAACTTGGAGGGAAAAATCTCTCAAACAAGCACAGAGTTTCAACAATCTCAGCTTCCATAACCAGAAACTTCTCCTTGTCAATCACTCTCTGACACAACACATTGAAGAATGCGCATAACCTAAAAACTGCAAGCCTCGGTCCTTTAGGCAACAATCCTTTAAGTGCAATGGGAAGAAGTTGTTGCATTAACACATGGTAGTCATGTGATTCCAACCCTGTGACTTTACAGTCATCTAATGAGACAACTCTTGATATATTAGAACAATATCCATATGGAGACGCCTGCAAAAGATCTTCTTCTTTGCCTTGGACAAAGACCACAGTGCTGGAGGAAGATATGTGCGTTTAACCAGGATTTTAGGGTGCAACTCTGTCCTAATAACAAGATCCTCCAGATCTTTACGAGCTGCAAGGCCATCCTTTGATTTTCCACAGTGCAACAACGTTGACACTAAACTCGCAGCCACAATTTTGCATTACATCTAAGTTGTGCCTCACTGGAAGTTTCCTACTCATAACCAAAACCATACAGAAAACCAAAGTTAAACAAAAGACAGCCGCAATATAAAACCATATAAGGAAATAAAATAACAATCTTACTTCCCAGTGAGGTAGCGTGAAGAAGATTAAACTCTTCTTCCATCTAGTTAACTCTTCTTCATTTACTTGTACTTCTTCATCTTCATCTTCGTCTGATTCACTCGATAAACCCTCGCTACCAGAGCCTAGAATTACAGAAGAAGGAATCATTTTTCTCTTACTTGCAGATCCTTTCAAATTTCCAAACACATTCTTGAAATTTCTAAGGTTTTGAGAAATATCACACCCAGTTAGTATTCTTCCCCTTCTTCCAAGTTCAGCTTTTCCATCAAACCATTTCTTATTTCCCCAGAAACTATGAGTCGGTGGCAGGCCCTTTTTATGGCACATGTAGACATGTTTTCTGCTGAACTTTAGCCACATGCTATCAGTGTTTTTCCCACATAATAAACACCCCATTTTACCCTTTACCTTGCAGCCTGCAAGATTCTCATAAGCTGGAAAATCACTGATAGTCCAGAGAAGCATCGCCTTAAGATTAACTCTTGATCAAGTCATAGCATCGTATGTTAACTCTCTAATGCTTCACAGAATGTTAAGATCGTCAATGAGGGGTTCTAAGTACGCATATATGCTATTACAAGGCTGCTGTGGACCAAAAAAAACAATAATAGCATGATGTTCTCCTTCTTCATGCATAAGTCATGTGATACATTATAGTTTACCACCAAAACAGGCTAGCAACTTACATTGAATTCTTCATGTTGAATGGATTGAAGTCGTATGTTGAAATTCCAGGCCTCAGGTTCCTTTCTTCAGCTGCACATGCAGGGTATTTAGCATCCATCAGCCCATGTCACTGAATCAACAGGGTGACGAAGCTTTCCATCACTGCTTTTGTTGCTAAAGTGCGACCTCAAATCCTGTGCCATATCCTCATACCGGAACATTCTCTTCAGTCTTGGTATAATGGGAAAGTAGCATAAAACTTTCTGTGGGGCACCTTTCTTCTTCTCACCAGTATGCGCATTACTCTTCTATCTTGAAGCCTTACATTTTGGACACTTCTCAAGATTCTTTAACCTCTTTCTGAATAGACAGCAGTCATTGACACAGGCGTGAATCTTCTCATAACCCATGTCAAAGGATTTCAAAAAGTTCTTCACATCATAAAGTGATGTGTAAAGCACATTCTTTTCTAGTAACATCTCCGGCAAAGTTTCAAGCAGATCGTTAAAGCTCTTGCGGACCACCCATTTTGAGTCTTCATCCTAAATAATGGAACAATTGCAGACAGCTTACTATGGTTGCCACATTTTGGATACATGGGTGTCTCAGAATCAGCTAGCTTGGCCAATAACTCATCTTCTTTCTTGTCTTCTCCCTTTGCCATCTCAGAGAAATCACCCGTGTAAGCTAACTCTTCATCAAATCCCTCAGCAGCTCTGTATAACCCGAAGATCTCATCATTTCAATCACTTGCTTTCTTTCACCTGCAAGCCCTGATTCTAGTTCTCCATGTAGATACCAGTCAGCTTGCATCTTATAACCTTCCTCCATTCCCCTGGTAACTAGATGGTCAACAACTACACTTCTGGAGTGACGATCTATGTTTCGATAGTCAACGCACGGACATACAATCATATCAGTCCCTCCCAGAGCTGAAGCCACATCCCGTACAAACTTTGAAGCCCCTCTCTCATATGCAGGATCAACTCTACGATTCACAATGAAAAGCAAAAGGCAAAAACAAGTTAAGTCTCTAGAAAGCAAATGAAACCTGAAAAATATGATTGTATACATTACCTGCTTAGATCACCCATGTTTTGTCCACCATTTTGTGTTGGAACCTAGATTTAAACTTTAGTAACATAAAGGCTCTGTCAAGGTGTCCTCAGATTCAGAGCAGATAAGAGTATATCATAGTACAAAACAAAAACGAAGACTTGAGAGGAATTTTATTTAACAAATCGAATTCCTAAGATAAATCTACAACCATACGATAATTTTGCTATGAATCGAACTCGAATCAAACAAAAAACTGTTCTACCAATAACACAACTTAGTCAATTAAAACATTCTACTACTAACACAACGAAGTCAATCACAGTACAAATCAAAAACGAAGACTTGAGACGAATTTTTTTAAAACAAAATGAATCCCTAAAGTTTAAATCCAAAAGACAAATCTACAACCCTAAGATAACGTTGTTATGAATCGAACTCGAATCAAACAAGAAATCAAAACAAGCAAGAAATATAAGCAATAGAAGAACTTCTCGATACGATATGTTCACAATTCGACATAGATGTCAAATGTGAACCTATGATACCTTTGAGATGGAGAAGTGGATTCGAATCGAAGAGAGAGGTGACTGGGAGAAACGACAAAGGTGATTTTCGAGATGGAGAAGGATTTTTAGCGTTCAATTGAGATAGGGGGAACCTGAGAGAAAATCTAATTTTCACTAAGTGTGCAGCGGGAATAGAGAGAGGGAAATGTGATTAGGGTTAGGAATTTTTACTAAGTGTCTCGCGAAAAAGCTAATTTTTGTCTCCCGCTTAGTTAAACTCTATTATAGCGTTTATGCAATGCTATTGTATAGTAGTAAAAAATTTGAAGTCATCTAGGATAGCAGTTAGGTAAAACGAGCTATAACAATGTGCTATCAATGACAAGTATTTTCAGATTAGGTTAAATATATTTTGGTTTACTTTCGGTTATGTTAAAATTGAAGGTAAAAATTAAGTTTCGGTTTGGTTTCTTTTAACATATAATCTCAAGAAGTCTTCTAAACATTTGTCCCAAAAGACTTATTGGGAAGTCTTCTAGACATCCGTCCCATAAGACTTCTTGGGAAGGCTTCTAGAAGTCTTTCCAAACCATATAATCAAATAACTAAGAAAAAACACTTCTTTAAACTTACAAGAAACTTAGAAAATGTTAAAAATCAAGTTATTAGATAGTCACAAACACTTATCGTCAAATTAAATATAAGATTTCAAAATCTAACCCTAAAAATACCAACAATACTATGACATATGTTACCAAACCCTAAATCAAGGTCTTCATGACTCAATTTACATTCACTCATCTATGTTAAAAATAATTAAATTTTAGTTAAACTATAGTTCATTTAGAAATGTTTATATTTACAAGATTTGATTTTTTCCCTATCAAATTATATTTTATAATTATTTGTAAGATCTAATACATAAAACTCATGAAAGATTTTCCCTAGAAGACTTCTAAAAGACTTCATATTAGGCGAGAAACCTAAATTCTAATAAAATTTAAGTGGGAAATGGCAGAATTTGTTGTGAACTCTTTCAGGAAGTCTTCTAGTGCATTATATGTTAGAAGATCTCCCAAGAAGTCTTCTGGGAAGTCTTCCAAAACCTTATAATCGAATAACTAACCAAAAACATTTCCATAAACCTAAAATTAACTTAGAAAGTGTTTCAAAATAAAGTTGGATAGTTATTAACACATGTTTGACAAATTAAAAAAAAAAGATATATTTTCAAAATCTGACCCTAAAAATATCAACAATACTACGACGTATGTTACCGAAACCTAAACCAAAGACTATCATAACTCAATCTACATTCACTCATCTATGTCGAAAACAATTTAATTTTAGTAAATCTAAATTTACATCCTTTAGAAATGTTAACAGTTTCATAATTTCAGTTTTCTCCCATTTTAAATTTCTTTTGTAAAACTTTAAAATTATTTTTAAGATCTAATGTACGAAAAGACTGCCAGGAAAGTCTTCTCACGCAGAAGGGTTATAATGGTATTCAATACAGATTTTTTGTTTGTTCATAAGAGGTTTGTTGTAATTTCACTAATCTTTTGAGTTACTTTTACATTTGATTGAATTTGGAGACACACTTTTGCATTTAAATCAATTTGTAAGTCATATTTGACTAATTACCCATAAAAGATTAGGTTCCACCTTTTTAATATAAAACTAATTTCTATTATTTTTCTAAATTATTTTAGAAACCATATAACTAACTAAAACACTCAAATGGTTTATAAGAAATCAGAAATTAATTATATAAAATCAATTAAATTTATTCGCAATAAGTTTGCATATTAAACGAAATGTTGTAAATAAAATATTAGAGTCAATAAATTGACATAACATATATTTTACAATTAATCTTTTTCAGAAATATTTATTAGACAATTGATCAAATAGATTACATAGATTTTGTAACAAAAAGAGTTGAAATAATTAAAATTAAGTGAGCAAGCTATTAAGTTCAATGTTTGGTTGTTGACTGATTTGATTTCTAAGTTTTGTTTGAGATATATCATCTACGTCTGTATGTATCCTTAGCCAAGTCAATTGAGTTGAGAGTGAATGTAGGCTCTTCAGTTTTCTTATATGGTTTAGTGATGAGTAAGAGTATAAGACTGCTCATTGTTTTGGTTATATGGTGTTCGAATTAGCTTTTTGATGAAATGTATGAGTATTTGAGTTTGACCATCCGTGCAAATTAGGTTTATTTCTTTCTTTTTGTGATGCTTTTCTTTAGGTTATATGGTTTTGGAATTTGTTTTTTTCGTACAGAATTCTATTATATTATTTAACGTTTAGTACTGTGAAATCAGGAACGAGAAACTAATATTCCTTGGAGAAGCTGTCACCATTGGTTTGTAGAAATCTCTTGCTGTTTGTTTTGCAATTGTCGGATAATCATGGGAAGCATTTGGAATATTGTTTTAAACTAGATCTGTAACAGGTCTTAGTGCTGTTTCACATGGATGTACTAATACATTTTACAATTGCATGAGGCCTATATCGGGATGGGTGCGACACTTCTTAACGGTGCGGCGACGGTGTCCTAATGCACCATACAAAACAAACAATGATTTGATAGTGCATAAGTATTATCTGCACTCTGCATTTTCCTCCTAAGAATATAATTATAAATACTCATATTTTCCTTTGTGTTGATACTTGATAGTATGCAATTTTGTCTTTGTACCCCCTCAGTCTTCTACTCTGCATCGATATTACAAACAACTTTGTTGGAATTCATACCAGTTATAATGATTTATATAAATTTATCTATTAATTCAATTGCATAGAAGCTTCTGCCAGTATTGAAATAAATCTAGATCTTATGGTTTTGAATATACTTGGTTATTTTGTAGGGGAACAAAGAAAAAAATGAACCGAAGTTTCTAGCACTTTAAAAGTAGTGTCTCTAACGATATTTAAATGCACACAGACTGGATCAAAACGGGATGTTAGTACCATAAAGATCAAATTTCGAAACTTCACGATGTACAATTCGTCTAATATTTAGTTTGTGACTTCGGCAACCAACGACACCAACTCACATCATTATATCACATTATATATATAATGAAGACTCAGACCTAATTACATGGTCTATGGAATTATTGGCTACGCCCATTAGCCATAAAACATAGTATCTTCTAAAGATATTATTTATTTCATGTAATTGAATATATATACATTTATATTTATATCACATATGATATAATGTATATTATTCTGTTTCACATACCAATATGTATTATTAATCCAATTTGTTTACGTTTGTGACCCAATAGGATGATATACTATTACTATTGAATCCTTAATTTATAGATTATAAACGGTTTATAACAACTTAATGTTATATAACTGTCGAACTTCGACGTTACGACTTCTACTAGAATAAGTACAAATGATTTAAGGACATTCCCAACAATGTCTCACTTGTACCAGAATCATATAATCTCACAATACTTCCATTAGAATAAGTACAAATGATTTTAGGACATTCCCAACAATGTCTCACTTGTACCAGAATCATACAATCTCACAATACTTTTGTCTATATATCTCGATCTTTGCATAAGGCAAGAATTAGTGTCATCCTTATTAAGCTAGATCACGTTTATCCAACTCTGATTTATAGTGTTAAAACAAACTGGCATTCACCTCGTTTGAGCATGGTCATGCATTTCTTTAAGTATAAAATCTTTGATAGACCATGACATATTTATTTCCGTTATATATGAGGGAAAAAATTCATCTTGTTCCATCTATGTTGTCTTACAAATTTCATTGAACACATGATCAAATGCATTTATAATCACCAGTTACGACCGACGTTTGACAAAGTCAAAATAAAAGTAAATTAATCTACAAGTTAAAAGTTATGATGAAATGAGGTCTAAGGATTGTACTCTACATTAGTAATGAGAAACTCTTATGACATTTATATAACAGTCTTGTAAAGTTTTCATTACGGGTCAGTCCGATATTGTGTTCCCCAACATATATCTATGTGACTGACTTTAATACAGTTTATTAAATGACTCAATCAAACTTAGTCATCAATCACCTCACATACTTTTCATTCTAGGTTTTAATGTCCTAAGTTAACAATCTTGACTATGGACTTCAGTTACTTATGCATCTTTCACTTATATATAAGATTTCATGATCAAGTCACCTACTTGATGACTTATAAGAATGATATAAATTATTTTGAGAATATTATTTAATCATCCTAATCAAATAAATCTGAAACAACTTTCATTAATTTAACATAATCAAATGTATGTAAACATGAACATCATATAAATAAAAATCTCCCACTAGAATCTCTATCACATCTTAAGAAATTTAATGCTTAAATAAGTAGTATGACTCTCATGCTTAGGGCTTGAAAGAAGGTTGGTCAATGGATCAGCAACATTGCATCCATTTATACTCTGCCAATCGTCACATCTCCTCTACCGAATGATATCACAAATGAGATGATATCTTCTTTGAATGTGTTTGGACTTTTTGGTGGGATCTCGGTTCCCTCGCTTGTGCAATGACTCCATTGTTGTCAAAATAGAGATCCACTGGATTAGAAATATTAGGAACGACACCCATTTCTTCAATGAACTTTCGAATCCAAACAACTTCCTTTGATGCATTAGAAGCAGCAATATATTCAGATTCAGTTGTACTGTCTTCTATGGTGCTTTTCTTGGAACTCTCCCAACTCACTTTTCCTCCATTAAGACAAAAGATGAAACCAGATTGTGATAAAAATCATCTTTATATACCTGGATGCTAGCATCGGTGTAACCATTCACAACAAGTTCATCACTTCCTCCATTGACCAAGAAATTATCCTTAGTATTTTTCAAATACTTGAGTATGGTCTTGACTACTTCCCAATGAATTTTACCTGGATCAGAGCTGGTATCGGCTCGTCGTACTCAAAGCATATGCAACATCTGGAGGAGTACAAAGCATGTCATAAATGATAGATTTTATAGCATAAGCATATGAGATTCTACTCATGCGTTCTTGCTCATGATTTGTCAAAGGACACTGAGTCTTGCTGAAAGTTATGCCATGAAACATTCGTAAAATCCTTTCTGTGAATCATGCATCTTGAATCTTTGCAAGACTTTATCAATATAAATATCTTGACATAATTCAATTGTATTATTTAATCTATCTCCATAAATTATATATGCATCTTCTCCCATATCTTTCATTGAGAAACAACCCCTGAGCCAAATCATTACATAATTAAACATAGGAAAGTCATTTCCAATGAGAAGTATGACATCTACATACAACACTAGGAAAATAACTGCGCTTCCATTAGTCTTCTTGTAAACGCATAGTTTCTTTTCATTTCTAAGGGAATCAAACTCTTTAATTGCATCACTAAAACGAATATTCCAACTTCGAGATGCTTACTTCAAACCATAAATGGAGCGCTGAAGCTTGCATACCGTCCTAGCACTTCCAGAGACTGTGCAACCTTGGGTTGTGCCATGTACACATCCATTTCAAAATTTCTATAAAAGAAAGTTGTTTTCACAACCATCTACCAAATCTTATAATCATAATAAGCGATAGTTGCTCAGAGAATATGAATGGACTTAAGCATTGTGAATTTTGAATTGGTTTCATCGTAGTCAATATCAAGAATTTGCTTGTAACATTTCGCCACCAATCTAACTTTGTATATTTGTATTACCATTCATGTTTGTTTTCTTCTTGAAACACACAATTACATTCAATGGTTTTAACACCATCATGAAAATCAACCAAAGTCCACATTTGTTTATTAACATGGAGTCCATTTCAGATTTTGTGGCTTCCACCCATTTATTAGAGTTAGGGCCCATCATAGCTTCCTCAAAGGACGTAGCTTCATCACTTTCTATGATTAATAGATCATGATGATCTGTCACCCAAACCTCATATCTATCAGCTTTGTGACGTTTCCTTTGGACCTATGTATTTCAGATTCCATGAGTGTAGATTCTACGACTCTTCATAAATCTAAAAATAATATATAGAAGAGGATGAAACAGTCTCCTATGTTTCTTGAACTTCTTCGAGTTTTACTTTACTCCCATTGTTCTTCTTGGAAATAAATTTTCTCAACAAAAACACCACTACGAGCAACAAACACTTTGTATTTGGTGGGGTTGTAAAAGTAATATCCTATGTTTCTTTGGGACAACCAAAGAAGTAGCACTTATAAAAAATTTGGGTCCAATCTTATTAGTAAGCATATTTTTGACATAAGCATCTTAACTCCAAATTTGCAGTAAAGAAAAATTTGGAACCTTAATTTCCAGTCCACATCTCATATGGTGTCTTCTCAACTTTGATGGACATTTGATTAGCGTAAACACAAACGTTTTTAGGGCATATCCCCAAAAGGATGATGGAAGATCTTCATGACTCATTAGACTGAACAATAGTTAATAAAGTTTGGTTTCTACCTTTCGGATACACCATTGAATTGTGGTATTCATGAAGGAGTGAGTTGTGAAAAAATCCACTTTTCTAGATGGTCATTAAAAGTTTGACTCAAATATTCTCCAACTCAACCAGATCGAAGAACTTTGATTTTCTTGTCAAGCTGATTTTATACTTCATTCTAAAATTCTTTGAAATTTTCAAAAGAATCAGATATATGTTTCACTAGATAAACATACATGTATCTACTAAAGTACTGATAGTTTCTTCTAGTATTTATATTCATTGGTCCACAAACATCACTATGTATAAGTTTTGACAAGTCTATATCTCTTTCACTGTTTCCAGTAAAAGGAGCCTTAGTTATTTTACCCAACAAAAAATCACATTTTACATATGATTCACAATCAAATGAGCTCATTTACCCAGAAGAAAATACCAAAAGAAAGTTTGATTTGTGTCATTAGACATAAATCTTTTGGTACTCATGTTATAAACAAACACGCTTTAGTTTAAAATATAAAGTCTATTTTCTGATTAACTACCATAAAAGATATCATTACGATCAAAAGAACAACATCTTTAATTGAAAAATGAAATCCTTCCAAATCCAAAAAGGATTAGAAATAATATTTCTAATTATAACATTTACCTAGTAACAATTCTTAAGTTCTAAAACCAAGCCTGAAGGTAAAGACAAATGAAATGTTCTCACGGCTAATGCATCAACTCTTGCTCCATTCCCACACGTAGGCCCACTTGTCATTTTTCCAAAATTCTACTATTGTTTAGGCCTTTCATATTTGTACAAATATGAGCACAACAGCCGGTATCCAATACCCAAGAAGTAGAACTGGAAGTAGTAACATTTACTTCTATAATATAATACTCATAGACGATGTTTCAAAAAATTTCTTCTTTTTCAGATCTTCCAAGTATGGCTTAAACTTAGGAGAAGGATCAGCCTAGCTAGGATTCACAGTCCATCTTGGCTTACTCTTTCACTTAAAGTTTTACCCTCTTGTTTGAGAACAATTCTCGGGTTTCGATACGTTTGAAGAAAGTTCGATCCATTCGATTTGTCCTTCTTAAGGACATATCACCATGAAAACGAGTTGTGAGGTGTTAACATTGCTGGAATAGAAGAATAACAATATTAATATGATGTTTGGGAATTAGAGAAATCTCAACAATTACAAAAACTCATATCATATTCGAACATTTTCTCAAATTGAATATAATCCAAGATCCATATTTCACTAAAATCTGAATGAGATTTGGCGCATAGCCCGAATATCTAGTTATTTAGGTAAACAACACTTTACTAACTACATCAAATATAATTATTGGTAGTCATACAACATCTTATGTCTTATCAAACCTATGTCTTTAAGACCAAAACCGTTTTGATAGCTTAGTCAAGTAAACCAATCTTGTATTCATATGAACCGTTATCATCTACATCACTCATGTAATTGCAGACACCTTACTTTTTCAAACCCATCATACATCAAACAAGCCTTGATTGTTGATAATATTGGACAGACATCGAAATACTTGATATTAATAAAGGAATTAATTTATTACAATTTTAATTTATATTTAAAATGTATATCTAATATAACAGATAAATATAACTAATACATATGATATATGTGTTCTAATTGGATTATAAATGATTAAAATAATTTAAATCTAGCTAAAAATATTAATTAATTTTATAATACAAATTAATTTTAGTATCTAATCAAATTAGAATTCTAAACATAAGGATTGAAACGATCTGCCAAGATTTAAAGACTTCTACATCCAAACTTGGGGTTCAAAATCCCAGATAGCATAATTTCTTCCAGATTATAGGATTTAAAGTTTATTGGAGGTTCCAAAGTATTTCATGCAGAGCCGTTCATTGTGGTCTTCGATGTGGAGAGAGCTTGTCCATCGAGGATGTCATACCTGAAGAATTGTTCATCATCCAAGTGTTTCGGGAGAACTTCATCCTGGAATCATTATCAGTGGAGTTGTTCATCAATGTCGCATATGTTACGTATAGTTGATCATCATATACAATAAAATTAGAGATTATATGATGATGTAATTAGTGATGTATCCAGTATTAAAAAAGATTTAACCAATTGAATCAAGCCTAACTAGTTAAACTAGAAAATGGTTTTGCCGGTTTGAAAGGTTGCACATGTAAATTAATTATGGATTACTTTATGTATTACAATAATACATGATTAATTTATTAATTAAATATGATTTAATCAAATTTTATAATGTGCAAAATTTCCAAATCAAAATGTAAAAACGTATCCATATATGATTTTAATTACTTTATTTAGACAATTCTCAAAGATATATAAATATTTTGATAAATTATATATATATACATATCTAATTTTCTAATTTAGAATCCTATTTGTATCTACTAATAAAAGGTTATCATGTAAGTTTTGGGCCTATTCATAACTCTATCATTTAATATACATGTTCATTATTCAACTTACTTAATATCGACTAATTTACTTAATCTACTGCTAGTGTAAAATATTAATTGGGTTATGAATCTGTATTGTTATGAATCTGTATTGTTATCATATCCAGTATTAAAACAAAGGATTTAACCAATTGTCCTTAAATTTTTGGACAACACACGCTCTTCAAACATAAATCTAGAATTTTACGGTTAAAATATCTGCTTACTTTTTAGCGGAACAATGAACAAAGACGAACCTCAGTTTTTAGCACTCTAAAGTTGTGCGTCTATCGATATTCACACACAAATTGAATCAGAACAGGATATTAGTACCATAAAGATCAAGACTCTAGACTTCACGACGAAAAAAAAATCGTCTTATATGATGTTTGTGACTTCGGCGACCAACAACACCAACGCACGTCATAATATCACGAAATATAATGAAGAACCTAATTACATGGGCTATGGAATTATTGGCTAAGCTCATTATCCATACAACATAATCTCATCTAAATAAATTATTACTTTCACATAATTATATATATATATATATATATATATATATACACTTTATATCTGTATCACATATGATACTATGTATACTATTGTCTTTCACAAACCAAAATATATTTTTATACCAATCTTCTTAGGTGAGCGATTCAATAGGATCATATAATATTAATTCACAATTCATAGATTATACATGGTTTGTCAGTTTCTGTTAAAACATTATATATAATCATCTAATATTATATGATTGTCAAACCCGGTGTTACAATTTTTACTAAAATAAGTACAAATGATTTTAGGACATTTAGTACCAATGGAATCTCCACATATTTTTTCCAAAATAGAAATTTTTCTAAGATAGTCTTATGAAAGCACAAAACTTAATGGAGGACTCATCCGAAATTTGATAGAAACTGCCTAGAAACTCGCTAAAAACTTGTCTAAAAACTCATTGGAAAAACTAATGGGTATCTAATTTTTGAATAATTCAACGATAATTGGTTTTGGAGTAAGAATTGATTTTTCTTGATGGAGTAAAAAAAGAGGAAAATGTGTTTTATGTTGTGGAAGGATTGTCTTTCTCATTAACATATCGGTTTTTATATACATGGTCATAGACCGTCATAGAGAAAGAGATAAACACTACAAGGAGGAGATAATGATAACTATAAATATGGATAATAACTAATGTCAACCACCTAGAGATTTATCCTTAACACTCCCCCTTGGTTGACACTTCTGGTTCAGAGATTGTTACATGCTTTTGATGTTGCCTCATTAAAACCTCTCTTGGTAAACCCAAAACCCAATGTGGTAAAAGGGAAGCCAGGACAGGAAAAAGAGTACAACACATGTAACTCCCCCTGATGAATGCACCACTGTAGATGACGCATTCCTATCTGGTGTCTGAGCTTCCGGAACGTCGAGGTTGCCTATGATTTGAAGATGATCAGTTGGATTTTCCCTTGAATGAACTTGTAACTCTTGGACGTCTTTATGTCTTCTGGAACTCCATTAAGATGTGGTCATGACGTACATTTTTGCTGCTGATCACTCTGTGTCTTGGACGGATGGCACTCGACAGGTACTCAGATGGACTTTTAATCTGCGATTAAATCTTACTCGCAGGTTCTTTCATGTTCCACAGATATTCTAGTCTCATGGCTTAGCCATGACGTGGACATTTTATATAGGGTCATCGACCAATCATATATGAATCATCTTTAGATTCTTATGGACACGCCTAGTCCATTTGGTCATATGTTAATTGTGTATGCTAATGGTTTGTCCATTATGGTCGATCTTTCTTTCTTATCTTTTGATATATCCATGTTAGGTAATAGACCTTATCTATCACGTCCATAACCTATGAGTGTCTGAGGTTATCTCATTAGTTGCTGCAATAAGTTTTATGATCTCATTAGACTATAGATCTGCAGTCAAATACACTTATGGACCTTATACATGGCTTATCGACCTATAATGTTATACCACGTTTCGGACCAATATACTAGTCATCCCTCATGGATGATTGGACTTAGAATGTAAGCGGACCTAGCCTTGGTCGGTATGTACTTTAGTATGGACCATATGGCTTTCTTAGCCTCTCCATACGTCCACTTATTATGAGGTTTGGTCGTATTGATTCCAACACTCATACCAATGACTTAGTCATTTGAACCATTCATTCTATTCAAGAATTGGCTTAGTATAAACACAAGGGTTTCATACATCTTTATATAAACATATGGACTGATTGTACTAAGTATTTTCTTAGTTTTTTTTTTCACATTACTTGCACCTGCATAATTTCAATCCATAAACAACTTAGGAACATGCTGTTCTTTGAGAATTTCTTTTCTCACTTTCTTGTTTTCTTTTAACCATTCATCCAGTGAACCATATGCTACTTACTACATACTTATATGTCAATTTATTGACCAGACTTTGTCAAATTTAGTAGCCTCCACCACATTGGAGTATATCTCCTTATAAAGTGTTCCTTAATCTCTGTGAGTATCCTTGTGTCATCAAGCTATGCTTGAATGTCTTTTACTATCTCACGATTTTCTCACAAGATTCTTTTATTCATCAGTGGTTTTTATCTGATGGCGTTTCTATGGCCAATACGCCCATCACTCTTTATGTATATTCCAACCCCACGGTTTCTTTTATTTTATGAGTACTCTTTCGTGGATTCATGATCCTCGCTTATATCTCTATGATCAAGTGCTACTTATCTTGCGCATTTTTATATCATTGGTATCGATACCCTTTCTGCATTCCATTGTACTTCAGACATGATCCAATCGATTTGAGATCTTTTTATCTAGGACCTTCAATACCTCGCAGCTTGGCGTCCCAAGCTACATGGTCTAGTACCTTAGATGTTTCAGCTGGCCAGCCTTATCTCTATGTCTGGTCTGGTTTCCCTATTGACCTCGGATTTCATATTTTATGCACCTTTTCTTTTTTCCGAGGTTCTTTTTCTTATGGAACATATTGGTCTAGCTATAGTAGACTCTGTAGCAACTTGTTTGTGTCTCTTCTAGGACATCAAATTCATTTGGTGCTGAGCTGATATGACCTTTTTCTTTTCTTTCTCGGGTCTATGTGTCTGGCTACTAATTTAGCTAGCTTTGCATAATCTTTCTTTCTTTAGACGTTTTAAATCATATTCTCTGGTCCGAGGATCTTGCCAAGACAATGATGGTCAATACCATTCTCTTTTTCTTATCATATCCAGCTTATATCTTTCTCCATTTGATGTTGGATAGTGGGATTCATAATTATTCAATCCGTGTATCTGGCCATAATCTGATCACCCATATTTGGCTCAAGGTTTCTTTAAAACTTGTGGGAGAAAGACAAACTTATCCAACATATATTCCCAATCCTCTTTAGAGGTTCCATCTTAGACGGCACATTTGTCTGTGGTGGTTTGTTTAATAAAATCTCAAGATGGTATATGTCTGGCTTTATGACCCGTATTCATTCTGAGATGGGAATATCTATGCTCACTTATATGGCCTGATGCATACATTGCATTGTACATGTAAATTCATAATGTACCTAAGCATTAGGCTGGACGTGGATTGTGTACCACCAAGAGATCTTGAATCTCTAAGCCTTTTATGACATGGTTACAACCTATGTTGCACGAATTTGTTGTATGGTCATGTATCACTGGGTTTAATCCTCACTCCCCCTCATGAACATACTCATTTTCCGTGATGCTTAGGACAATAAAGCCTAATGAGTTTCCCTTGTGTACATGTTACACAACGTGAGATCTTATGGGATAACTCTGGTGCCTTTGCAATAGCAATCATGTTTAGACCTGGACGGCTAATCCAGTCATGCCATTAAGTGTAATTTCGTGGATATACCAATTTGGGTATTCATGGCTCTTTTTGCCTCTTAACATACTGATCCTTAGCATAGTTTAGATCAGTAGAGTACATAAGTATAGTTCTTGGCAGTTTTTATTTCAAATCTTTCGTAGGAAAACTATTTTATTCTTTCTTACCCATTGTTTCTCATTTGGGAAAACCATTTATACTTAATCTTTATAATTCAATGGGTCTCATGGGTGAATATAGGTCATTTGGATCTCTCTAGCCCTTTAGGCATTGCCTTGGCCATAGTTATTTTAACTAGGCAACTATACTCTTTAATCTTTTGTACTCATCTTTATAAAGTATGAATCATATTTTCTATAATATAAGCTTTATTATTTTAATTTTCGTTTTTTTTTTCAAAAAAAAAATAATTTTCGAAAAAAAATTTCGAAATTTTTCATAAATAGGTGCTTTGTATTATAATAATAATAATAATAATAATAAAACTTATTTATTTCATAATATAAAGTTTAAAACAAAGCACCACAGGAAATAATAAAAAAAAACGAAACATAAAGCTTAAAAAAAATCAGAATGTCTAAAGGCTTAAACAATAGCCGGCCAGTCCATAATAACACCTTGGACATGGCTTACATTGATTCTCTATTCAATGTATAGACCTATCTCATCATCTATATGAGTCCACCCGATTTTTCTTTTCTTAGCTTCTTCAGCATCGCCGTATATCGCCTCACATGCTAGGTTCTCGGAATGTATCATGAGTTTGTCAAGTTTATTGAGATTGTCTTTCCTTTTCTGCTTCTTTTGCTCATCGGCCAAAAGGTATGAGAGAAGGTCGTAATAGATTGTGAAACCTTTAGCCTTATGTGATAACAAAACTTCCTTTGAATGGAATGTGTCATGAGTTTTGTTTAACAAATCATTGTTTGTTATCACTTCACCACATAGTCTAAGACTATAAGTGATTCTCATAAGAGCAGAGTGATAGTCATCCACAGATTCATAATCCTGGAACCTCAGAGCTTTCCATTGTTTTTCTGATTCATATAACAATGGCTCAAAGAACATGGTGTTCAATCTTGACCAGAGATCATAAGGATCGTTGATGTGGCTGCACTCATCTTTTAGATCCTCCACGAGATGCTTTCTGATTATCAAAATAGCTCTACGCCTTTCGCATGCAAGGGTATCATTGCCAAATTTGATACACTTCCCGAGTCCTTTAGACTTCAAATCGGCTGAAGTGTTCATCGCCCAATCAAGGTAATTGTCTCCATTGAGATCAAGGGCATTGTAATCCGAGTGATGGAGTCTCGACATCTAAATTTATTAATAGATTCATACTTTTAGATATAATAATTATATTATTATTTATTTGTATATACTTTATTTGTGTTTATATACGGTTTGATATATATTTGGTATATATCTTTTAGCATATATCTTATAATTCTTATATATATATATATATATATACCTGATTTATATTATATGTTTTATGAAAAACCGGTTTTGTATTATACCATGCATGTATACGAGTAAGTATAAACAAATACCAATAATCGAATTGAACAACAAAATCGGAACAAATATTTACGCATGTGGAAAAAAAAAACGTATGCATGTATAGAAGAACTAGCCAGATCAAATGCTCTCGTATGCATGTAAAATCAAAACGCATGCAAGGGATTGACAATGCAAGTTCACATTCAATGTTTACGATTATATTATACGTTTTACAAAATCAAAACGTGTTGTTCAAGATTAAGCAGAACAAGTTTATGGTCTATAATGCAAGCGAGTTCAATGTTCAAACTCTAACCTTAGTCAAGTTCAAGCTAAGATGAGCGATCAATCTTACGAATATGTTCAATGTTCAAGCAAGCCATGATCAAGATGATTCGAACTCCATTATCATACGGTATAACAGATGATGAATGGTAAAAACATAAACGAAACAAGCGATGGTTATGAATCATATGATCTATATCAAGTTCTTTGGTTCTCAGGTTAAACGAGCAAAACGGATACGCGAGTTCAAAGTGGTTCATGGATGCAAGCTTACGACACAAGCAAGACGTATACAAACAAAAAAAATCTCGGTTTTAAGTTTATGATCAAGTCGGTTTTATATTCAATCGAAAAACGCAAACATGATACGAGCTTCTTAGGTTAAACAAACAAAACTTAATCGAACTTTTACAAGTAATCAAAACGTATCAAAGTTCTCGGTTTTTTTTTTCAGTTCAAGTTCAAGCCGGTTTCAGAAGTTCAAAATATCAATTAGGTTACAAGTTAATTCAAATAAAACAACATGAAAAATCGAGAATTTTCTAAAACAATGAGCCGGTTTAAAACTTAAACATGGGGTGATATAAATCAAACTAAACAAGTTCTTGGATCAAGTGAACAAAATATGCAAGTTCGGATTCAAGCTCGGGTTTAAACAAGTAAAATACACGCGTGCGATCAAGTTCAGGTTTTAGGTACTTATGCTTCGGTTTACGGTTCATAAAAGTTAAACCAAAACGAATTCAATGGTTCAAGCAAAACGATCAAGCAAAGCAAATTCAAGGTTTCATGATTAAGGTTTCACAAGATCTATATAAACTTCAGTTTCATTCAAACAAATCAATGTGATCAATAAAGCTATAATAAACAATCAAGGAGCTGGTATATAAACGACATGATCAATCGAAACTTATAAACAAGCTATCAAGCTCTCGGGTTTAAACAAAACGACTTTTACAGATTAAAGTTTAATAAACGGAGACATGATCATGCGGCTTACACGACAACCTTACGGATTAAAAAAAACGTAATAATATGTTTTCAAAAAAAAAACTATAGTGTATGAGATCTTATACGGCATGATATGTAGTGTTAGGGTTTAGAATCAAATCACATGCGGATTGCATGTGTATGATAGGGTTTCTTTTTAAAGTTCTTATTAGATCTAGGGTTTAGACCTTTACCTTGTTTTCGTGTGCTAGTCGGACCATCGAGAGGGCTAGGTTTTTTTTTCTTTTTTTTCTTTAGCTAGGGTTAGCGGGTCGTGCTGATAACGTGTTGTGGAAGGATTGTCTTTCTCATTAACATATCGGTCTTTATATACATGGTCATAGACCGTCATAGAAAAAGAGATAAACACTACAAGGAAGAGATAATAATAACTATAAATATGGATAATAACTAATGTCAACCACCTAGAGATTTATCCTTAACATTTTATAAATTTTTTTTTGTCAACATTACATTCATTTGAGCCACATGGGCTTATAACATGAGTTCAACTTTTTGGCTTAAAGCCCAACACTTTAAAATACAATATAACATTAAACCTAAAAGTCACGTGTAAGCTTTAACGAGATGTTTCCTATACGTGGCAGATTCTTGAGACGCTTGCAGATAGGAAACTAAAATCTAACGCCTCGGCTCCACCGCCTTTGACTCCAGAAACGATGCAGCCACCGACGTATCTCTTCCGTCTGAATCCACCGCAAACTCTCATGTAACCAAAAAATTGTACTCTTGAAGAAACCTTTCACTTTGCAACCGGGATTATTGATCGGAGGGGCCAAAGTTCACCGCAAATTATGCACGAGGGAGACCAAGTCGGAATGAAGAAAGATTCTTTATCGGACCGTTTTCGAACGCTGATTCTACTGAATCTACTTCATAAAAACTTAGAAGACCCTATCAAACTCGACCATCTTTCTTAGGAGAGGCTTTACCATAACGCCGATTAGCGGCTAGAGAGAAAGGTAAAGACTGATTCTCGTTGAGAGAGAGGCTCAGTTGAAACGATGAAAACGCATCCGAACCCTAATCACCGGGATTGAAATGAATAACAGTGAAAGGCGTAGCTCCTAGATCCGATTGAATCGGAGATTATTCGTCACATCAGAAAGTCGCCTTGCGAAAGAGAAAATCCGACTTAGCGGAAGACTGATCGATACAAGATCGAAATATATTACAACAGAACACACAAAAAACAAAAAGTTCATGGTGACCGACGACAGAGCTTGCCGCCGGCCACCGAACAATAAACTTTCTTAAAGAGTAGTTTTTAGTGAGAAGTTAGAGCAACGGGTGTAGAGAGAGAAAGAAACTTTTACATGGGCCCTTATTAATGCCTTTGCTCGTGTTTTATAAGTTTTCAATGTAGGACAAAAAAAGCTTGGCCTTAAATTTTAAATAAAAATTACAGACCTCTTGTCGTCACATAAATGTCGACAGTTGTATAGGACTCAGAGGATCAAATGCTAGAATGGGACAATTGAGTATCAAAAAATCTAAAATAGACCCTTCTTATTTTCTTTTTTATTTTGAATTAATTTTAAATAGAAAAATAAAGAAAATGTCTTCAAAACCTAAAGATTTCTATGTATTTACCAACCCAACCACCAACTATCCAAACCCATTTACCCAATCCAACCCAATTTGGATCCCTAAATCCCCAAATCTCTTTTTCTTCTCCAACACTACTTTCATCATCTCCATTTCTATTTCTCTTCACAAGTTCTCCAAATTCAAACTCAAACTTCATCTAATTCCTTCTATATTACTTCATTTTCATCCATTCGTCTCAATTCACAACCCAGATTTCATCCATACTCAGATTTTATTTTCGAGAAAAAAATCCAGATTTTTATGGGGAAAAAGTTTCCAAATTTATCAAAATTTTCCATGACATAATCCAAATCAAAATAAATAAAAAAAAAACTTCAAACCTTACGAATTTTTGTTCTTATCCCAAATTGATCAATTCTTCATCATTCTCAATTCATTTTCTCTCATATAAAATCGAATCTCACATTCAATGTACGAAATTTCCGACATTGAAGAACACGAAGTATTACTAGTACGACTGGTACAACTAAAACTAGTATAACTAGTACAACTAGAACGTGTATAACTAGTACAACTAGAACGTGTATAACTAGTACAACTAGAACATGTATAACTCGTACAACTAAAATCGATATAACTAGTATAAATAGGTTTGTATAACCAGTATGACTTGTACAAGTAAAACATATATAACTAGTACAATTTTACAATTAATATGGTGATATATTTTTTTTCAACGTGTTGGTCTAATCTCCCTCGTCTGCATGTGTCAAATAACTTGAAAAATGTATTTTAATAATATATGATTTGGATAATGATTTTCTTACAAGTTGTACTAGTTATACTAGTTGTACTATTTTTTGAGTTGTACTGGTTTTTGAGTTGTACCAGTTTGTACATAATTGTACTTTGACAGTAAAATCGAAAAATCTAGTTGGACCACATAAAATTTAAATTTACCTCAGTTGTACCACTTCTTTATGTGTACATTTCTTTGCCCCAATACAATGAAATCATTGATTTTGTTAAAATACATTTCATGTATGTTTTCCAAAAATTATATGGACAAAGAAGTTAACAAACCTTAAAAGTATAAGGTAGATCATGCAAACTTATGTGATTGTGTTATAAAATAACAAGTAGTTGTACCAGTTTGTGCATAGTTGTACTTTGACAATGTACTAGTTGTACTAGTGTTCCAGTTCTCCAGTATTACAAGTATATTAGTTGTACCCGTTTCTACATAGTTGTACTTTGGCAGTAAAATCGCTAAATCTAGTTGTACCGGATGTACTAAAGCATTTATTTCAGTTGTACCACTTTTTTATGTGTATATTGCTTTGCCCTAACATAATGAAGTCATCGTTGTTGGTAAGATACTCGTCATCTATGTTTTCCAAAAATTATGGGGACAAACAAATCAACAAACCTTTAAAGTATAAGGTAAATCATGCAAACTACCGGAGATAGTGTCATGAATTAGAAAAAAATTGGAAGTATGTAATGCAAAATTCTGAGAAACGTATGTACACACGTACCAATTTGGAAGTAAGTTTGAATTTTGAAGTTGGAAAAAAGATATGAATATTTTTAAATTCGCACCTATATAGTTGTACTAGTTATTCTAGTTTTACAAGCGATTTCAAGACCAAGGACCATGCACATTTGTTGTTTCAAGGCGTTCTAAGCTGTAGAAAAACCCTAAGAGGCAGAATCAAAGGTTCGTGGATGAAAGGTTGAAGAAGAGAGCTTTGGTTGGTGAAGGTAATGAATTTTTGTGTTTGTTGGGGATGGAGTAATGAGGAAGAAGATGAAGATGGGAGGGAATTAATGGGGGGTTTATTTTATTAATTTTATTCATTATTTTATTTTATTTTCGAAATTAAATCAATGGCCAAGATTAAAACTCTCTCTCTCAGATCCAATGGTTCACACTCTTCTTTCATTAATGGCGTTTCTGTAATTTTCCATCAAGTGTGCCTTTAGAGATCACAAGTGTCCCTTCTAGACTTGTTTTTGGGCTTTTGTCCCATTACAGATCTTTGCGCCCGGACTCAGAGCCGGCCCTTAACGGAAGCGGATGAAGCACATGCTTCCGGGCGTCAGATATTAAGTAAAAATTCGGCCTTTGTTTTTGACAAAAGTTTCTTCAGCCAACTTGGTGAATGCCCTATAGATGGGCTTGTTAAGGTCATGGGGTCGAATCTTTTCTCTTCTTTTCACATTTTTTTTTATTTTTAACATTTAACAGGCCAAAAAAAATTTTAGCTTCTAACCCAAATATTTCTAGGGCCGACTCTCTATAGGAGAAATAACATTTCCTGAAGTCCGCATTCACTGACTTCTAACTCCTAATAGTCTGAGAAATGTGGGCATTGAATAATAGCAGAAAGAAATCAACTGAAACAAGAAAAAAACCATGCTTAAGAAAGTTTTACGTTGACTAACATGCTACATGCATTTGATCTTATGCTTCAGAAGTTGAATCTACACCGCGATGTCTAATCTACTCATAAAAAATTGTAAAAAATACTACTTTACTTATACTCTTTTTCAAAAATATTTTAATTACTTTTATTCTTGTATTTTAAAAGTAAAAAACACACTTATAACCCTTGGATTAATTAATCTAAGACTTAGGGTTAAGAGTTAAGAGGTGGTGTAGGGTGAGGGTATGGTTTAGGAATGTAAAATTTAGGATTCTAATTAATTTTTAAAAAAATTGCCTCTTAAAAAAGTGGTATTTTGAAAATGTCTCTTTAGTGAAGGTAAAAATGAAAAGTGGTACAACAAAAGTGGTAAACTTGAAATTCCAAATGCTCTTCTCTTAATACTCTCATGTGAAGCTTTTGGGAGAGGATTTGCACTTAGAATATATAAAAATAAAAATACTTTTATAATTTATTTTATTTAATAATATAAAATTATATGTCTATCCAAAAAAATAATTTTATATATTTTAAAAATTAAATTTAAATTATTTTTTAAATGAATAATATTTTAAATTTGAATTACAATATAATTTATATAATTACATATATCATTCATTAATTTTAATAAAAATAAATGATATATATTTATATAATATAGATATATCCTATCTATATATTATAAATATAAACATATCTAGATTATTTAAAATAAATAAATTATATATATATATATATTAATTTTTATGGTAATTTTATATATGAATCATTTAATGTTATACCAATAAGAAAATGTTATGATAATTGTATATAAATTGTATATAATTAATTTATTTTATTTAATCATATCTACATTTATATTTATATCAAAAATAAATTTTCTATTTTTAAATAAATTTTATACTTAATATATTTTAAATATTTTAAAAAATATTAATAATAAACATTTTAAATATAATTTAATTTATATAATTAATTAAATTCATTATTTTTTAATAAAAATTATTGATATATGTATAAATATATTATTTCAAAATAAATAGATTATATATTATATACTAATTTTTATGATAATTTTAAAATTGTATACTGTTACTGTTATACCAATCAATTTATTAAAAATTTAATAACATCATACAGTTTTTACAGCATACTATTTCTATAGCATACTGTTACTCTTACTGTTTTATCATCAGTTGTACCATTTGACACCAAAGACGTAAACACAATTAGATTTTATAGAAATAATCAACTAACACGATATTATAAATATATTATATTTAAAACCTGCTTAATAAATTGCAAACAATAAATAAACACTAATTAGTTAAATCACCATAATACATCTGCATATAACATTTAAATTTAAGTAATTAAATCAACTAAGAAATAAGAAGATAGTTTAGCAAGTGAGAAGACGATATGGCTAATCTTTAATACTATAAAACAGAAGTCATTCATCAATTTTCGGAATGACACGTGTTTCTGCGTTTTCTAAATAGATTTAGTTCTTATTTTTTGTTTAAAAATGAATTCGTTTTAAAACTCATTTTATATTTCTTAGCAAAGAAAAAAAAATACCATTCCGTGTGTAATCCTAAAAAGTTTTATAAACTCCTAGATTCTCTCAAACCACTAACACCACTTTCAATGTTAAATGATACTAGGTGATTGGTCCGCATCCTGTGCGTGCATGAACAGATTCAATTATGAGCTTAATAGTGGTTGGGCTTTGGTAGGCACGGATTTTATATCATAAGACCATCGTGTTTAGGGTAAAGCAACGACACATGCAAATGCTGGTACTCTATATTTTACATGGACGTGATGGAACAAAGTATCTTCAGTATCAGGGTGCAACATATTGTGTGTATGTATAATTGTAACATCATTAAAAATCCTAATATGTGTGTTTAAGATTTAATTTTAATACTCATCACTACCCAGCCGAGAAATTGAAAAGATAAATAATTGTAACAGTTTCTATATTTTCCTTAATTTTTTGGAAAAAAATAAAGGTACAATTAAGTACCTTTGGCTACGGAATATTCTGAAAAACTTGTTTGTATGCAACATTCAAAGTTTTCGTCTCCGGCTTCCATTCTTTACCAGTTATTAGGATTTTTAATCCCGATCTCGATTTAACTCTTGAAAGTGCGACGTAAAGCTGACTATGAGAGAACACTGGCCTAGGCATAAACAAACCAACGCTTTCTAGTGTTTAACCTTGACTTTTGCTGATGGTCATCGCGAAAGCCAATATAATGGAAAACTGTCTTCGACGCATTCTGAAGGGAAACTTTGTGTCAGGTGGTGTGACAAACATTCTAGGAATCTAGACCTTGTCTCCAGTAATATTGTTTCAGGTTATAATTCTAGCTTCTAGCACATGGGACAGTAACTGAATAACAATTAGCCTAGTACCATTGCATAAACCATATGCAAGATCAATGTTACGGAGACACATAATAGGAGCACCAATCTTAAGCTTCAAATTATGTCTAGGCAGTCCAGCCACTTTAACATTGTTCAAAAACTCTGCAGGATATACTACATTTTCTTCTACGTCAACATCGGATGGAATAATACTGTCAGAGCTAAGGTAAACCTTCTCTTCACCTAAAAACATATGTAAATCCTTTTCTTTAGTGACAAAAACGTGTAAGATACTAGAACATAAGCTTAAACAGAAAAACATGTTACCTAGCAACTGCGAAAGCATGTAATCATTTATTTTATCCACTTCATCATTTGTTGGGGTGAGAATGGCTCGATGTCTATAAAAATCCTTATTTGTTGAGGTTTGAAATGCTTGTCCATAAACCTCTTTTGCCATAGTCTCAATAGGATCTTCTCCACAATTTTTTATCAGCAAATCAGAAGGGATGTCAATCTCAACTTGACCGTCATTAAGCAAATTTATTTTTTCATCTCCAATATCCAAAATCCATTTTGAGAAGGATTGAAGCTCTTTTGCTGCAACATCAGAAAGGTCAGCGAGCAATCTCATGTTCTTTGTTAGATTTAAAACTTTACAGTGCTCCCAAAGATATGACGAATTCAGTTTCAAACACTAATATTTTATTATAAATGTCCTACAATATCGAACATTACTTTCTCAAAATTTTCAACATCAATTGAGCCTAAAAACCAAATAAAAAACCAAATTTTGTTCAAATTTAAGCAAAGATGGGAGAAGATTCTTCGGTAAACAATTATGACATCCTCTCCATCAGTGAAGGATCGAATTCAAACGGTGACTCCAACTCTGATCGCTTCTCCTATTTCAGAAACCTTTCCTTGTCATATTTTGCTGCAAATCCTACCGAAATGCTCACTAATAGATACATGTTATAATTACTTCTTCAACAATCTTTTTTCTGTAAATAGCAAATGTAATTAAAATCGATTTTGTGCATATTTTATGGGTTTTATGCATGATTGTTTGTCATTATCTAAATAAAAGTTCAAAAATTTGCATGAAACTGTTATATTTTTATTTTTTATGGTTTTCGAAGCTAAGACATAAATATATCTAAATTCACTATAGTTTTTTCATAACTATTTATACATATTTTCAGAGTTAATAATTCTAAGCAAAATTTAATTCAGGCACAAGTATTTTCAAATTTAGAATGAAATAGTATTAAGCATAGTCATGCCAGGCCATAATCCTAGTTGAGTGATAACTCTTCAACATCTCTTTACTATAAGATTATTAATATATTTCCACAAAATGTGAATGATTTCAAGAGACCACACAAGAATATGAGATTCATATGTATTTCTACTAATATGAAAACTTAAAAAGAATAAGTAATTTATTTTTGTGGAAATAGACTTACTTGAATATTTTTCATGTATTAAATTAATTCAACCTCAAGTACTTGCTTTCACAAGCAAACTGAAAAATATTTATTGAATAAATTATAAATTTAAGATAAAATAAAATAAACAACCAACTAACTTAATATACATATTTATACATAATTTTTATCGGTTTGGTAAAAAACTGTGTTTCAACTCCGGTAATATCCTAATATATAATAATTGTCAAGTTTCCACAAACAATTGTATCCACTATACATATTTATTAACTTTGAATTTTGACTATTTGCTTAATCCCATAATGCTTTCTATGCCACTATAGCATGGCCGGACAGGTAGGACGTTGCGGCCTTCACCTTCACATTCTCATCCACCAGGTTGAGATTGGCAAAATACTGCTCCACCTGCCAAAGAAAATTCTCAACCTCCTTGGTGTCCCTCACTTCGTTGAACCGAGATGGTTGCAGATAGTCAACCCGACCTGCCTAGTGCAACCAACAGCTCCAGCATTAATGCTTGCCCTCTTGACCAGTGTGACATCTTCCTCCATCATGGTCAGCTTTGCCTTCATCCTCTCGATGTTATTACGCAAAGCTTGGATGAAACCCGTCATCAACTCCTCAAGTCGAACAAACCGAGAGTCTAAGTCGGCAGCATTTTGCTTGACCTCCTCAAGCCCACTGAACACATATCCCTCCAGCTCAGTGACGGTACACTCGACTCTCTTGACCCTCTCACCCAGGGGCGAAGCCAGAAATTTTTTATAATGGGTGCACCAGCATAAATAATATATAATTGTTAACAAAAAAAATTATAATATATAATTAAAATATTTAAAATAAAATATTCAAACAACATTTTATAAATGGATTCTTCTTTCACTCATTGCTTGAAACCGGATCAACACTTCTTCATTCGTCACATCGTCGAGCAATTCCTTTTCGATAAAACAAATGAGATAATCACTTAAGAAATGATCTCCCATTCGATTTCATAGAGCTGTCTTCACTAGTTTCATTGCAGAGAAACATCTTTCAACACTTGCAGTAGCAACCGGCAAAGTTAAAACCAACTTCAACAGCCTATAAACCAAAGGATGTGCAATATGTTTCTGTGTTTCTACCATTAGACGAGCAAGATCTCCAAGACTTTTCAGATCTCTAAATCGTTGATCATGTCGTACATTGTCGATGAAAATACCAAGCTGTTGCTCAAGAGATAAACATTCCATAAAATTGAAGTCATCTGGATAGAATTTAGCCAACTTCACCAACTTTGACTTGTCAAATCCACGAAAATCACCAGCAGGATTTAAGGAAGCCATACAAATAAGCAGCTCAGTGTTTACCTCAGTAAAACGATCGTTGAACTGATCTTGAAGTTGCAAATCCAAAGTTGCATTAAAGCAACTAACCTTATAATGATGCATATTAGTTATGTTGGTTTTTTTCCTTGGCCTTCGAGAATCGATAAAATCTTCATCCATATTGAGCATTTGAGTATCATGTTTCTCACAAAAAGAAGCAACTGTCAACATAAGTGAATCCCATCCATCATCTCTTACTCTTTGTAGTTCCCGCTTAGTAGATTCCACTAGTGACATAGCATTCAAAATGTCTTGATCTTTGTTTTGCAAAGCCATCATAGATTCTCACATATTCCCAAAATAAGTAACATCAGATGCATATAGAACACACAATCAAATGTCTGAACATACTTGAGAAGACCATATGCCTGGCGTCTCTTAGAGTCATCAGCGTCTTCCTCTTCGATATACTCAAGAACTTGAATAATAGTAGAAAACAATCCAACCAAATGCAGCAACGTTTTATAATGAGAACCCCACCTAGTAGTTCCTGGTCTTTGGAAAGAAATTTCTTGATTTAGTCCTTTTCCAGTGTTAACGTCACCACTAGCAATTCCAGCATTTATCTCGTCTCGATAACGTTCCCGAACCATATCTTTTCGTTTGCAAGAAGCTCCAACTACATTCAGTAACATAGAAACCATATCAAAGAAATCAGCAATATCAAATATCTTTTTCGCAACAGCCACTACAACCAACTGAAGTTGATGAGCAAAACAATGAACATAATATGCTGAGTTGTTTTCCCTAAAAACCAATGATCGCAGCCCATTGAACTCTCCTTTCATATTACTAGCTCCATCATAACCTTGTCCTCTCACTTTTTTCAAGCTCAATCCATACTTAGCAAACAATTCATCAATAGCATGCTTCAAAGATAAAGAAGAAGTCTCTTTCACATGAACAACTCCAACGAACCTTTCTTTGACTGCTCCATTTTTATCAACAAATCGAAAAACTACAGCCATTTGTTCTTTGTCAGACACATCAGCAGATTCATCTACCAGTAGACTAAACACTCCGTTATCAATTTCTTATAACAGATTTCACTACTTCTTCTGCAAAAGCACTTACAATATCCTTTTGAATCTCTGAAGAAACCATCTTGTTATTTCCTGGAGCATTCTCCAAAACAACTTTTTTTATAACTTCATTGTGATCAGCTGTGTATTTCAGAAGCTCTAAAAAGTTTCCTTTGTTAGAAGACCCTTCTCCTTCTCTATGACCTCGAAAAGCTAATCCTTGTCGCAATAAGTACCTAGAAACATCAATCGAAGCATTTAACCTGATCCGGTACTCATTTTTCATCGCATTGGTCTTCTTATATAGAGCATGTACTATGGATTGACCTTGATTCATCAAATCATCACATTTCTTGACAGCATTATTGTGAGAGCTGTTAAATTCTCCAACATGAAAAGACAACCTGTCAGGCTTATTCCAACTCGAGAATCCATCCTTTACAAATCCAGGATATCCATCATCTCGAAACAAGTAGCAACACAAACAATAAGCCTTTTCCTCTGATACACTATACTCTAGCCAATTACCATACAATTCAAACCAAGCTGGATTGAATCGTCTCATTTTACCGCTTATGAGTCTCTTTTCAAAGTTATGACCAAGTGGTTGACACGGACCTCTGAGAAGATACCTGCGTCTTACCTCATCTACTTGGTTTGTGTTATAATCCTTGATATTTTTTCTTTTAGCAGGATCCCACGGCAAATCTTCGATAATATCAGATGGTAAAGCATTATCAGATGGTGAGACTGATGTTTTTTTGTAGTACCGTTCCATTGACTAATCTACAAAATATAAAATATATAAATAAATCACATTTTGTAAATAAATAACATCAAATTGATTAAGTAACAAGCTATTTTTCGTTAATGAAAAAATCTAATAAAACTGAAAATATAATATAAATTAAACGTGCAACCTATCAAAACAATGATTTTGAAATTTATATAAATTACATCCATGTAAAACCTGCAAACCATCAAAGCATCGACTTGGTCATCAAAGTAAAGCTACAGATATCCTACATACACTATTTAAATAATTGTTGGAAGAACTGAAAACACTAACAAAAAGAATATTTTAGTTACCAGTTTTGTAGGGTAGACAAGGGAAGAAAATTCTGTCGATTTATGGTTTGTACTAGCAGCTTTTAGAAGAAACTCAAGGGACGTTAAAAAAAAAAACCTAAACGATTAGACAAAACTAAACGAAGGTCTTAACAAAAAAACTAAGGAAATATAATTGGGCTTCAGAACTAATTTTAACTTTTAATGGGCTTAATTATTTTTTGTTCTTATATTCTTTTGGGGTTAAATGTAAATTTTGATGGGTGCACAATCATAGAGGCCTGCAATCATATATTATAATGGGTGCACAATTAAAATTCTTTAACAATTACATTAATTTATCAAAAAATTATGGGTGCCCGTGCACCCCCTTTCCACTAAGTGGCTTCGCCCCTGCTCTCACCTATCTCACCCAAAGCCTCAAGAGAAACACTCCTCTATCGTTGAGTTCCAGCATGTGTGGACGTGTTCTCCCGTCCGCGTTCTTCAACGCCAGACGTCAAGCTAACTTCCTTGTCTTTACCTGCCTTAGCCATCTTCTCGGACAAAATCTCCCCTGGTCTGGATTGTGACTCTGGTCTGATATCAACTGCACACACTGATTCTTTTCATTGAACCAGTATGTGCGGTCTTAGCACCTTTTTACCCATGTGATTGCTAAGTCAGCCTCTTCCCTAACACTCGGACCAGCACTTAGAGAGAGAAAATGTTTTCAAGAGGGAAGTTACAGCTTTGGAAATGTTTTTCTTATTGAAAGCTTGATGATTGAAAAATGTGGATCTCAGCTCCTATTTATACAAAATCACCTCTTCAACGGACGGTGTAGATTGAACCAAACGAACGACTGAGATCTATTATTACCTCTTAAAAAACTTCACCCTTAAATTACTTAGCCCTTAAGTATGCTACACACTTCTTATATTATTTTATACTTAGATATCTTACAAAAAGTTAACACTTAAAAAAATTACTAAGTAAGATCGGTCTGAACCTCTAGGACCAAACCCTTTGTTTCTAATCAGATGGGGCGTGACAACAAGCTCTCTTTCAGAATTTGTAACAAAAATTGCATAGACAAACTAAACATATCCAAATCTGATGCTTTAAACAAGACTCTCTTAATTATATCCTTGATATATACTAACCTTATACTATGGGCTTACGATGATATCTTTGATGTAACTTAGCTTCTTTTTTTTTGTACGACTGATGCATTATGGAATATCTCAAGTAAGTTTCAGTAATCTCAATGATTAAGAATTGTAATTGTAGTATAAATGGTTTGTTTATTATTTTAATTGTTTCATGACATGTGAATCAATCCCATATACCATGCATATACACAAAGGAAAACTGTATTCAAGACTAAATTATATTCAACGAAGAGAAATGATTATATTGCATCCTACCCATTAAATTAATCCAAACTTTTGGCCATGATGTCCAGATGTCCAGGAACAGCGTCGCCTAACTTGTCTATGAAATTATAGTCACAAATTATTATAATAATTTAGATTACTAAACATTATAAGTCCAACGTTCCATTTCATTGGTATCTTACACTTCTCCTTCGCCACCTATATGATTTGAGATAGGACAACACACACCAATAAACCATACAACAACATTGTATTGGTAGGAAATGGAGATGTAAACTCGCTCTTGGAATCATATGTTCCACCTAATTCATTATTCAATTTCATTAAAAAGCCTTCTACAGGAGGCTCGTACTAAAATTATTTATGTAACATAATTTCGATTCAAACCTAAAGATTTATGTATGTGGTTACAATTCATTCTATGTAATCCTCTTGTCGTTTTCAAATGTTGGCTCTCTTTAGAAATTTAAATATAATTACTACTTTCCACTACCAAATACAATATAATTTTTGAGATATTTTGACCAAAAGGTTCCAAATATGCGTGATGCAAACTTTACATGTTAAACCAGTTCTTTAAATATGGACATATATTAGTGCGGTTTAGTTAAGACGAATATGCCAAAGTCGAGTGGGGAAAAACACTCAACAGAACAATTAAAACGTCAATTTGCATCTCTTCTTTGCCTACTTTATATTTCCACTTTGACTCTTTTAATACAGTAGGGCCCGATACATTCAAATTCAATGGCATGGCTGGATGAGAGCCGTTGATCTGCCTCTCTACAATGCTGACGGTTGCTGGAGACGGCCTCTCTCATGTTGGTGAGTTGGTAAGCCCGGAGACGGCTCAAATGACGTAGATACCATTGTTGTTATAATAAAGGTATTTTATGTTTCAAAATCCATTACTTTTATTTATTAGCGTAAAGACAAAATTAATAAGAAGAGTTTTTTTAAGTTTAACCGTCAGGTGGAATATTTTAACTACGAACTACTACGAGAGAAACTACGAAGGAAAATATATGTAAGACGGTCCCACTGATGTAGACCGTTTCACAGTATTAAATTGAAAGTATAATGAAATAACTCCAAGTGACCAGTAGAATCTTAGGATTTTTTCCATAAATCATTATAATAGTTGACTCAGTGGCACGAGATATTTTGGGAATTTTGAATTATTACACTTGGGAATAGTAGGTGTCCTACAATCTATTCTTTTCTTTTGAAAAAAAATAATTACTGCCTAAGTGAAATAATTACCACTACATAATTATTCATATAAACTAAACTAATATATATTTAATTATACGATATATATATTAAGTATGATAATATTTATTAATATAATAATGTTATATAGTTAACATCACGAACTTACGATCCAAAGAGTGATGTAGACGTTAGAGATATTAACTAAGTTTAATTTTCTCGCAAATCAATTAAAATATGACCTATCGACCATAATTCAACTAAAATTTAATCCACCATGACAAAATAAAAATCAGAAAATTAGTTTAATTACAGTTTGCTAGATCGAATTTTAATTAATGAATGAGAAAATTAAACAAAGTTAATGTCTCAAACATTCACATCACTTTTTGGAACTACATGACATTATTACATTAAACGATATTGCCGTACATAATATATATTTTGTGTAGATAGATATATATTAGATTAGTTTATATGACTAGGTATATGGTGGTCAATATTTTAAGTAGTGAGCAACCATTTTTTCATATTCCTATTACTATGTATTCTTAAAATATGTGTATCACTATTATGTGATAAGGGTGAGGTTACTTTAAAAAAGTCATTTACGACTAAAAAAGTATATTTTCATAATTTCGTTATATAATCCAAGGAAGCTGTTGTTGGCTATTTGTCAACTTTTGAGCATTGGCTGCTGACTTGTTTTCGAATAAAACTGTTGAAGTCCATGGGGGCGTGTAACACTAGCCGCCTAGACCTTGATAGTGATAGTGTCATGGATGGATTGATTTTTTTTGACACGATCAATAATTTTCTATCATATAAAACTATATCATTTTGACAGGGAAAATGATCAAACTATATAGTTTGATAACTATATACAATACAATTTTGTAAAAATATTCATTAAAGAAAATACTGGTGGGGTTTAGCCAAAAAAGTATTTTAAAAAATTAGTATTATATTACTATTTATCAAGATTTCAAGTTAAGCATCTCTACTGATATTTTTACCCCTTTAAAATTTTATCACTTATTTATTATATTTTTTAATTATTGTTTAGTTGTCAAGTTTACCTTTGATTATAACTGTTTAAACTCTTTTGACATTTAATTTAATATAAGCTTTTGTTATTTCCAAAAAAAAATGTTACTATTTTCGGTGTAGTCATGACGCATAGCATAAAATACATGAAACAATAATGTGGGCAGAAAAACATTTAACACAATATATTAGTACTTTAAACAAAACATTGTATATAATCCTTAATAATTTCATATTTAATTGACTTACATCTTCTAATAATTTTTATATTATATTTTCTGACTAATGGAAAAGGAGTATCTCATTAAAATATATGTGAGACATTTTCAACAAAATTTGAAACAATTTTCAATTTAAAATGATTCATTTTAAAATAGCAAAAAATATTAAAGTAATGATATAATTTAGTTAAAAACTTATTTGAGATGCTCCAAAACCCGAACTTCAAATCGTATGACAATAGTTTCAAATGTAAAAATAAATACTCAGAATATATAATATTTAGCCAATCAAGATTGTTATAAGATTAAAGAGAGAAGCATTACTAACTTGTTTAGGCGTCTCATATCTCCATCATAGCCGCTGTAAGTTTCATTATCTACACAAACTAAAATATCAAAAGGTTACTTAGACAAAGTGGAAATTAAAAGTAAAATAAAAACATCATAAGTTACTTTACTCAAACCAATCTTGTACTTTAAAACACACACACATTTGTTGTATATTAACTACTC
This sequence comes from Moricandia arvensis, assembly GCA_905132765.1. Taxonomy (NCBI): domain Eukaryota; kingdom Viridiplantae; phylum Streptophyta; class Magnoliopsida; order Brassicales; family Brassicaceae; genus Moricandia; species Moricandia arvensis. The sequence goes on along the minus strand of CAJHQP010001300.1, from coordinate 15,005 downwards.
AACTTTCATTTAATTAAAATTTATATTTTATTCATTGGTCAAATGCACATTAAAACTTCAGTCATAATGAATCACATAATTCCTACTTGGGTCTGAGATGCGACAACTTGTGCAAAATGCAGATCATAAGCAAAAAAGACACTTCCATTGCAAGTACGTCCGTTAATAATCTTTGAATTTGAATATTTTCCTTTAAATATAACCCGGTCTCATTTCTCAGCATCTTGAAAGATGATTTCACTGACCATCTATATATATATATATATATATAATACATTCTTTCATTTCATTCCCCTTGATCATTATCTAAATTCATTTTTCATTAAATTATTACCAACACAATTTTTGTAACTCTTGTCCATTTGCATTTGGGGCCTATGCTGACCGAGATATTTTCACTACAAGAAAACAGCGTTATTCTGACGGACGTTCCGACGGAAAATGAAATCCTCGGAAATTACCGAGGACATTCCGAAGAAATTCCGAGGAAACGAAATTTTATGTTTCCTCGGAATTTCCTCGGAATATTCCGAGGAAATTCTGAGGAAACCACTAGCCGTCGGAATTTTCTGATGGAATACCGAGGAAAGTTTCTCTCCTCGGAAAATACCGATGACTTCCGACGGAAATATAGACGTTAGAGAGCCGTTTGAGAGCCGTTGGGGAATTCCGAGGAAATTCCGACGGAGTAGCCGTTTGGCCTCGGAATTCCGTCGGAATTCCCTCGGTATAGCCGGGCATTTCTCCTATAAAAACACACACTCCTCTTCTCCTCATTCACTCCATATCTCCATCCTCCCTCTTACTCTCTTTACACACGAATTTTATTCATAAAAACATGTCTTCTCCAAACTATTTTCGTTCTTGCATCGATCGACCTCATTTGGATCCGAACACGAGGTTGCTTACGGATGAATACCAACGAGGTATAACCGAATTCATGGGGTTAGCTCAACGACAACCGGAAGCAGTAACAGGTAAGTTAAGATGTCCTTGCTCTAATTGTAAAAATAGAAAGGTTATTAAAGAGTGGAATGTTTGGAGTCATTTATATTTGAATGGGTTTACACGAAGTTACAAAATTTGGTATCATCATGGAGAAACTGATTATGAACATGGTAGTACTAGTGAACCTCAGCCTGCGGTTAGATTAGAAGATCCAATTAGAACGGAAGTAGATTATGGGGTAGGTACTGAGCAGATGGTAAATGATCATTTTAGAGGGGAAGATTTACCCACTGCTGAAGCTAGGAGATTTTATGGTATGTTGGATGCTGGAAAGCAACCATTGTACGAAGGGTGTAGAGATGGTCATTCAGCTTTATCATCTGCTACAAGACTAATGGGCATTAAAACAGATTATAATTTGGCTGAAGACTGTGTGGATGCGATTGCTGATTTTGTTAAAGGTATTCTACCCGAGGATAATGTAGCTCCTAGTTCATACTACGAGGTTCAGAAACTCGTAGCTGGTCTTGGTTTATCGTATCAGGTAATAGATGTATGCATCGATAACTGCATGATTTATTCTATTATTTAATTTTTTTCTTCTAATTGATAATGTTAGTTTATTTATGTTATTTTCAAGACGGAAGAAAATGATGGCGCCCCCGTTGATGATCTTGCCCTAATGAAGAGGGCGTATACCAACAAGAAGACTGGCCAGATTGATGATGGTCTAGTGAGAGATGTGGTCAACCTGATCTCCACTCAGGTGGAAGACGAAGTGTCTCAGCTTCAAACCGATGATGACGATTCGACGGCTTCGACCAACTTGCCCCTGGCTCGGAATCAACGAAATCGTGGAATCGGTAAGTTCTTTTTTTTTTTAATGTTCAATTCATTTTTTTTTCTATTATTAAATTTGGCTATTTTCTATTTCAGTCGGTTCCAAAGAAGAAAGGACGTTTGGTCGGTTTGGGTCGTCGCTCCCGGTCGACTCCGCCTTATGCTGTACCACCGTCCTTTGTTGATCAAGATTTACTTATGGGTCAGTTGCAGGACAAGGATGATCGCATATCAGTGTTGGAGACCCAGATGGCGACTCAACAGGCGAGCTTTGAGGCACAGCGGAGGTTGAACGAGCAAATGATGGAGATGATGAGGAGGTTGCACCCGAACGAGGTGTTCCCAACCGTGCAAGACCCGAATGTGCAAAACCCGTAGTTTTTTTTTTTCAAAAACTCTGAATGTTTTATTTTTATTTGTATGACTTTGAATGTTATCTAATATGTTTCAATTTTAATTTTATATTTTCGAAATTAATTTTCAAAAATTTTGTTTAAAAAAAAAATTTTAAAAGAATTCCGAGGAAAGTGTCCCTCGGAATATTCCGAGGGAGGGATTCCTCGGAATATTCCGAGGGACACTTTCCTCGGAATATACCGAGGAAAGAGTCCCTCGGAAAATTCCGAGGAGGGAATCCTCGGAAAATTCCGAGGGAGGACTTCCTCGGAATAATTTCCTAGGGGCGTTCCCTCGGAAGCTTTCGTCGGACCTTTCGAGGATCAATCCGTCGGAAAATTGCTCGGAATATTCCGAGGGTCTGTTTCGTCGGTATATTCGAGGAGTTTCCCGACGACTGTTCGTCCTCGGAATGTCCTCGGAAAAATTGTCCCTCGGCATTCCGTCGGAAATTTCTGACGGATTTCCGAGGAAAAATGAAATACCGAGGAGTTTTTTCCGAGGACTTGTTTCGTCGGTATGTCGTCGGAATAGGCTTATTCCGACGACATACCGACGATTTTTGCCCTCGGTATTCTCTTGTTTTCTTGTAGTGTTTCCCACGTCTAACTCTCGAACTTACCATGTGATACTCATCAAATAACCGCTTCATGATATCCATGGTTGGATCATAAAGCTCTTTCTATTCTACATATCTTTAATTGTAATTTTTTCTTCAAATGATGCCCGCTCAATTGTAAGAGAATTGCAAAATAAATAATGCAATCCATGTAATTATTCAAAATTATCACTTCCGCAGAAAACAATAAACATATGATTATGGGTCTGCTAAGTGTTAGAAATAAATGCATGCGGTCAATAGGCACCGCTCCATTAGAAGGTTGAACCCGTTTGCCTTGTGTATCTAGTTGATAAATTTACAACGATCATAAGATTTACTATTTTATTTTAGTGACAATTTAGTATAGTATGTTAAAATATTATCATTCAACCGTATGTGTTGATGTGCTTTGAATTTGGATATTTCATATTGGCGATGAATGTTGCATCATGTATATCATCCTGACTCGGTTGCATGAATAGTGCTGCAAGAAGTTATTATGGATGTTACATCTGATTGTGGACTTAGGTACATGAGTCCATAGAGTAGAATTTTTAGATGTGAAATGTTACTATATATATATATATATATATATATATATATCTTGTATTCAAAGTAACTCTAAACTTGCATTCTATAAATTCAGTATCGCCTTCAATAATAAGATTTATCTTTTCTCGTGGACGTAGCCTAGTTAGTAAACTTCGTTAAACATTTGTGTCGTAGTTACATTGATTTATTCATCTATTTCTGCATTTGTTCTTTCTCACGTCTGTTACAACAAATTGGTATCCGAGCAATGGGCTTGTGATCTGGTGAGAATATCTTTAAGATAAACGCGAAGATCAATAAGTTTGATGGGAGAAATAGCTTCAGTCTTTGACAGATTAAGATGCAAGCGTTGTTGAAGCAAAAAAGCATCTAGGGACCGCTGCCAGGGAAGAAATCTGATGTTGTTGTTTTGGATGCTCATGAAGAGAAGGCGTTATCAACAATTTTGTTGTGTCTAGAAGACGAGATCATCATCAAAGTGTCAGATGAGAAACCATTGCTATATTGTGTTAGAAGTTGGAGAGATTTTACATGAAAAAATCTCTAACAAATAAGGTACTTCTGAAGCAACGCCTATTGGCCTTGCGTATGCAAGAAGGTATTGAGCTCTGCGACCATCTAGCTAAATTAAACTCGATATTGCTATAGCTGTGTAACATCGATGTTAAGGTGGAGGATGAAGACGATGCACTAATTATGTTGGTATTTATATTGAACTCCTTCGAGAACTTCGTGCAATTGCTCATTGTTGGTAAAGATATAGTGAAACTGGAAGACGCTAGGTTAGTGTCTTATACCCCTTCTAAGTTGGCGTTATCAACAAACTTCACATCCCTGGATACCAAAACTTTCCTGGTTACTGGATCACAGCACTTATACCCCTTCTGAGTTGGTGAGTACCCAATACACATGCCTTTAGTGCTCTTTGCTTCCAACTTGTTCCTCAACTCTCTTGGTTTAAGAACAAAACATAGACAGCCAATGACTCGAAGATGATCTAAGGTTGGTGTATACTTGTTCAAGACCTCAAATGGTGACTGATCTTTAAGGATCATGGTTGTAGTTCGGTTGATGAGGTAGCAAGCAATAGAAACAACATCACTCCAGAACCTCTTTGGAACATTTTCCTAGAACATCATGGACCTTGTAACCTCCATAAGGTGCATGTTCTTTCTCTCTGCCACACCATTTTGTTGAGGGTTATATGGGCGATTGTTTGAGGAAGGATTCCATGTTGAGATAGGTGTTGCTTGAAGGCCTGACTCGTGTACTCTCCACTCTTATTTCATCTAAAAGTTTTAAGCTTGGCATTGAAATGGTTAGTCACATAGCTTTGAAAATGTTTAAATGCATCAAACACACTATCATTAGATGGAATCAAGGTTATCCAGGTGGATTTAAACTTCTCATCAATTAATGTGACAAAGTATGTATGATTCTCTCGAGACAAACAAGGAGCAGTCAAAACATCCGAGTGAATTAAATCAAAGCAATGATCATAGATAGCTGTGGATTTATGAAACATTGTCTTACAATGTTTGCCTAAAATACAAGCTTCACAATCATTATTTTCAAACAAAACACATGGAACCATTAAGTTTAAAGCTATAACATGAGGATGTCCTAGTCTAGTATGCCACAAAGCTTTCTTATTTAAAACAGAAGCAAAAACAAAAGTAAATGAACATATGTGATCAGGCAGTGAAGTAAACTCTTCAAGCAAATAAAGGTCTCCTTTTGTCACCCCTTGCCCAATCAAGCGACTGCTCTCAATATCCTGAAACTTCACATCATTTGGACTAAAGATAACCTTTCAATCTAAATCAGTGGTTCAATCTTCACAGAAAGCAAACTAGAAGTAAACTCAGGCATGTAAAAGGCTCTAGAATCCTTATAAAAAAAGTCAACTTGCTTATACCCCTAATTGGTATCCTATCTCCATTAGTAATCATGACATGTCCATAGTTCTATATCCCTAATAAGACTAGTATCACTAACCATATGATGAGATGCACCTGAATCAACTATCAAAGTTTTAGACATGTTATGAGCTGTGTGAGACTGACCAAATATTCTCGTATGAGTATAAGCATTATCAGTTTGATCAAGGATACTAGCAACCTTAGATACACCAAATGAATGCCCACTGACATTACCAAGAGTGTTGCCATTATCCTTGAGCATTTTGATGAGGGCATCCATTTCTGATCGCCGGATGCACTCATGCTCATTTGGTCGGTTCTAATGGGCAGTGTAGGTCACCAAAGCCTTGCTTTCACCACCTTCACGATTCTCAGCTTCATTTGATCAGTTTGAGGTCCTAACTCCTTGTTGATCACTCGCTCCATATGTCCCTATCCTTCAGGAATTTGGTATGCTTAAGGTGATGATGAAGGATCCGGTATTGGCTCTTCTTATGACCACGACTCTTGCAATGATCACAGTTCCCATTGAACCTTCTCCTCATAGTTCTTCGTGAACATCAAGTCTTCATACCTATTGACCTTGTTGGCTTTAAGCACTTCAGCTTGATTAGCTAAGGTGAGCTCCCCCTTTCCTCCAAAGAGTCTCAAAGATCCTTGTTCCATCTGGATTTGCCCGCACACTTCTTCAAGGGATGGTAGCTTCTGAGATCTTAGGATGTGCTTGATGAGGTCGTTGTAGGTAGTGTTGAGTGTGGGCAATAGACCAAATACCTTGTCTTTCTCACGCCTCTCATTCAGCTCATCCGGATCTGTAAGACTCGGCCTCAGCATCTCAAGCTCCGACCGTAAACCTCTAAACTTTTCCAAGTGTTTAGTAAACTCCATGTTTTCTTGAGCTAAGTTGTTAATAGCTCTCTTTATCCAAACACTCGTGTAAGGTTTGCGATGTTTACATACACCTTTTGTAGTGTATCCCAAAAATCCTTTGCCTTCACATAGTAGCTTTAGGCCTCCAATATCTACGGATCCAACGAGCTTTGTAGGATAGACATCACCAGAGTGTCTTCCTGGATCCACTTCACTTCATCACACACGAAAATCGCCTTATCGCCTACATAAGTAAATAAGTAATGAGCTTTGGAGCTTCATCCTCGAGGATGTGACTCCATAGACCCTTACTTCCCATGGAGGTCTTCACCACACGAGGCCATAGAAGGTAGTTTCCACCTTTGAGAGTAAGTAGTCTTGGTGTTCTCCATTTTTAGCTTCACGGATCAAAGTAGTGTTTTTTAGGACTCGAAATCAAAACCCAGATTCAAGTGAACCTGGCTCTGACACCATGAAATCTTGAATAGAATCTGAGTGTAGACGGTAAGACTAGAGAGATTAGAGAGATTTAGGAAGAAAGAAGAAGACTCGACCTGGATTAGACTCAGAAACCATTGAGATTCTAGAGAGAGACTAGAGAGACTAAATATTTCATTGTTTTACTGATGAATAAGGTGTTATAAATATATAGAGGGAAGATTAGGATAGGTTTTAAAAACGTGTTTAGTCAAGCCCGGGTGGAGTGTTTATTTGAAATACTTCAATGAGAGCCTTCACACGCTTGATGCCTAAGGCATCTTGACCATATGCTCTTCCTTTCCAGTTATGAGTCAGCCTGTCAAGATGCGCTCCTTATCCCTTTGGTCTAGCCTTATCCGTGTGGTAACAAGTAAATGTAACTTCTGGTTGAGTTACATTTACCCGAGTAACCTTCGACCGTGGTCGATTTGGGTCGTCCAAACTGCACGGCATGTATGACCTTTGTACGGTCACTTGTACGTACGACCCAAAATCAATTCCTCTCCATGTGTTTATTCTTCCTCTATCATTCAAACACCTCTGTTCAACAGGATGTCACTATATATATCGTGTATTCGAAGTAACCATAAACTTACACTCTGTAAGCTCAATATCGCCTCAATTAATAAGATCTTTCTTTGCCCGTGGATGTAGCGTAGTTGGTGAATCATGTTAAATCTTTGTGTCATAGTTACATCGATTTATTCATCTTTTTCCGCATATGTTCTTTCTCACGCCTGTTAGAACACTATGTATTTGACAATTGAATCATGTCAATTTCGAAAGGGTGCTTTATGACATTATGGATTCATTTATAGAAGAATCTTGGAACTTAATTCTCAACGTATTTTGATAGTTTCATCTAATCTTTATTGTTGGGGTTAAAATCGGTCCTAGCAATATCAAAGGATAAAATCACCTGAGAATCATATCATTTACAAGAATGAGCTCGAAATATCTAGATAACAATTTCAGAAACGCCATGCCGGTTTGAACAAAGATACATAGAAAAAACTCCATATATATCTTCCCAAAAATAAAATAAAGAGATTCCTGTCCAAAGAAGAATTATCTTAAAAAATATTCTTTTGAAAGGTTTCTACGAGAAACAAATTTTACAAAATAATTTTTCGTAAAACAAACTTCAGAAAGTTTTTCCAAAATATCAAAACAATGTTTAAGAAACAATTTTCTGTATAACAAATATCGGAAAGATTTTACAGAAAAACTTTCGTGAAACATTTAAAAAGTTTTGCGAAAAAATCTTTCGTAAAACGAATTCGTAAGTTTATACGAAAAAAATTGTGTAAAACAAGTTTTTAGGAAACAATCTTTTGTAAAAAAAGTCTGGATATTTTCTACGAAAAAACTTTCGTAAAGCAATCAAAACAGTTATGAACGCATACGCTCAAAACAATCTCTCTCCCATCGGGTGTTGTTCCTCTCTCTCTCTCTCTCTCTCTCTCTCTCTCTCTCTCTCTCCTCCTCACCCATTGCTCCCCCCACTCTCTTCATATCGCCCAATACAATATTTCTGCTTGTCAACAATGCCTTTGGCTCCCTCTTATTGTTCAGCATCGCCCTTACCTCTTCTCTCAAAACATGCATCACTCCTTGACTCTCGTGGATCGCTTGTTGCCTCTCCTTATGATTCAGCATACTCATTGCTTCTCACCACTCCTCAGCATCACCCACTTCTTTGTTCATCATGCACTTGATTGAATCTTGTCTAAAATGCTCTTAGTTTCGCTGCAATTAGAGTTGCCATTGAGATTTTACAGAGAATGAGAAATCCTCTGTTTTTTGTAAAGTGTAGCCAAACGTTGAGTGCGAAACAGTTAACTTAACAAAATATGTTTTTGACGTAATGAAATGATTTCCTAGACCAATTGCAAAAAACAATGAAACTTCAAGGGAATTGATCATTTTTTCGGAAAAGCCGTAAAATCAAATAATTCGTAAAATGTTCCAAAACGTTTATGACTCAACATGTGAAGTAGCACAATCCCAATGACAGTTTACTTTTCTTGGAGAGGAATACGGAAGAAAACATGATCATGAAAAAATCTGAAAGAGATAGACTCAAATCATGACAAAAAAAGATTTGTGGAAATTCATAAATAAAGGAAGATATGAATTTAGGAAAAAAGGCAATACACTCAAACTTAGAGGAGTATATAAGCAAGGCCGGGGCAGAGAAGAAGACACATCAATTTCACTACAGAATTGCATTTAGAAACCTTAGGATTTATTTTCGCCATGCTTTGTTTTCTGCTCGCATCCGATTACTAGTCGAACATCGCGAAAGCAGTTTGATATCTTGTTAAACTCTTTGTAAATTGAATTATGTTCGCTTTGATCTTCGAAAGGGGTACGCAGGCCCGGCCCAGTATAAATTAGTGCTTAAAGCAAAAATATTTTTGCGCCCTAAGGTAGTCGAACCTAAGACTCAATTCGAGGAGAGGTAATGCACAAACACTAGACTACAAGTAACTTTTACCATTTTTGCTGTCCCTAAATTCTTATTGTAACTTTTGGCGCCTAAAGCTCTAGCTTTACCAGCTTTAAGTCAGGGCCGGCACTGGGGGTACGTAGATATTCTTTCATAAGGTTCATTTCAAAATTAATAAAAACCTTTTTGACATCTCTTTTCATCTTTTTCATTTTTTGTATTTATGTGATTACACAAAAAAAATAGACCCTCAAAGAAAGTTACATTTTTCTCAGTATAATTTTTTATTGTGTGAATTACGATTCTCAACGTAATGTTCAAATATGGTGTCTCATGTGAAGATAAAATTTAACTATATTATATACGTGTTTAATAGAGTATAGATTTAAATACTCTATCTATATTCTAAATGGGTATTTTATTATATAGAAAAAATAAAGCATTTTTATCTAAAACATAATGTACTCTTTTGAGAAATATATATATATATATATATATATATATATATATCTGTTTTAAAAAAAAAGAAGTAAATTATGGTATATGTGAAAGCATATATTTTTGTGCATGATAATTGCATACAACAATTTATGATGAAAAGATTGAAGAAAATAAATGTACATGGAGTGAACAATTTTATTTACATAATCTAAACGAACAAAAAGAAAACGAGAGAATTATAGTTTTTTGCTTCCAAACTATACAGCGACCAGTATTACGATATGAATTGAGTGAACATAGTTTTTCTTTAGGTTATTGCATGCATTTTCCTTTTAAAAAATAGTCAAAAATTATTATTGTAAAAATAAATGTTTTCACCACCATCACAAATTCACAATATGCAGTCAATAGCAACTTCTTTTCTTTCCTTTATAAAAGCAGAATACACAGTCACCATAATCTGACATCCCTCACACCTCTTCAAAACAAAAACAAAAAACTCACGCTCCCTCCGCGACCATCACCACCAGCTATGGGCTTTCCATCTCCACGATCACAAGAAAAAGCCCCAAGGACCATTCTTCTCGGTAAATACGAACTTGGACGACGATTAGGCAGCGGTAGCTTTGCCAAAGTCCACGTGGCTCGTTCCATCGAAACCGACGAACTCGTGGCCGTTAAAATCATCGACAAGAAAAAAACTGCCGACGCAGGCATGGAGCCGAGGATCATACGCGAGATAGAAGCCATGCGCCGCCTCCACCACCATCCTAACGTCCTCAAAATCCACGAAGTCATGGCCACCAAAACAAAAATCTACCTCATCATGGAACTCGCCGCCGGCGGAGAGCTTTTCACAAAAATCCTCCGTTTCGGCCGCCTTCACGAATCAGCAGCGCGTCAGTACTTTCATCAACTCGCCTCAGCTCTAACCTTCTGCCACCGAGAAGGAATCGCTCACCGGGACGTGAAGCCGCAGAATCTCCTCCTCGATATGCAAGGAAACCTCAAGGTCTCAGACTTCGGCTTATCAGCTTTACCGGAGCACCGTAGCAGCAGCACCGGATTGCTCCACACGTCTTGTGGCACACCGGCTTACACAGCTCCGGAGGTTATCGCTCAGAAACCGTACGACGGCGCGAAGGCGGATTCGTGGTCGTGCGGTGTCTTCCTCTTCGTTCTTCTCGCAGGTTACGTTCCTTTTGAGGATTCAAATGTTGTGACTATGTATAGGAAGATCCAACGGAGAGATTACAAGTTCCCGAGCTGGATCTCGAAACCGGCTCGATCGATCATCTACAAGTTACTCGATCCGAATCCAGAAACGAGGATGAGTATCGAAGATGTAACTGGAACGAAATGGTTCAAGAAAGGCCTAGAAAGGAATCATTTCCAGTCTAGCGTATCTGAACCGGATGATCGATTGTCGAAATTGAGGAGTGATACGGTCACAGCGTTTGATTTGATCTCGTTATCGGCGGGTTTGGATCTGTCAGGGCTGTTTGAGAGGAGAAAGAGGAAGGGGTGGAGATTTACAGCGACGGGCTCGGCGGAAGGAGTGGTGGAGAAGGCGGAGACGATAGGGGAGAAGTTGGGGTATAGAGTGGATAAGAAGAAAGAGGCGATGGTTGTGGGGTTGGGAATAGGAAGAATGGTGGTGATGGTTGAGGCGGTGGAGCTGGTGGAAGGATTGGTTGTGGCGGAGGTGAAGGTGGTGGACGGTGAAGGGGAGGAGGAGGAATCTTATTGGTCGGAGCTTATTGTAGAGTTTGAAAAGATGGTGCTTTCATGGCATAGTGACGTATCTGAAGTTGAAAGTGAAGTAGCTTAACTTTCAAGATTCAATTTTGTAAAAGAAAAAAAAACTGGGGTAAAATACAAATTAGTTAATTCTTAGTTCGAAAATAAAATAAAAATGAGATTGGTAAAATCTGTTCTTAATCTTATTGTTGATCCTACATAAGAAGAGACATCAACTTTAATATAATATTATATTAACTAATGGATTAAAGAATTACATGACAATCTTTAATCATGACAAATCATAACTCTTAAATATATTACTAGGTGATAATTCGCGCCTTGCGCGAAGGAAAAAAATTAAAAAAAATTATGCTTGAAATTATAGGTATTAGAAAGGTAAAAGTTATTGACACTATTAAAATATGTTATATAATAAGAGATTCAATGAAATTGTGTATGTCTATATAAAATAAACTTTGTTTAAAAAAAAAGAATTTGTGTTATTTGTTTTGTTTAATTAAAATATAGTTCGTGGAAATGAATCTATAAAATTAAGCAAAAACTTATATAAAATTAATTTGGAAGTAAAGATAAAACGAAACATTGGCAATAAAATTATTGCTTCATAAAATAAATTATGAATATAAGATAAAACGAAACATATGCAATAAAATAGTAAAATATTAAAGAAACAAAATAAGAAAAAAAACTAAGAAAACCACAACTGTTGTAAAAAATGTTTTAGAACTCTTCGTTTGCAATCTTATTAAGAACAATAACAAAGGATATCACCTTGAACATAATTATTTAACAAACTCAGTACACGAAATATATTACTTCATTATGAAAGAATCGATTTCTGGAACATCATTCGGCTCAACCACAATTTTGGAAATATGTTTTGGAATAGGAAATCAAGATTGCGAATTGATTCAAAAATCAATCAATCAATAATCAGTAATAAATATTGTAACGAAAAAATATTTTAAAACATTTGACTCCAAAAAATAATCAACAAAAAAATTATAACGAAACATACTAAGACGGTTAATTCATATTCACCATAGTTATACAATTAACATTATTTTAATTATTAGCATCACATAATTAAAAGATAATTTTGTGAAAATAGCCATGCTCATTTTAGATTTTCAACACAATGATATACTCAAATAACCGGTCTCGTTCTCTAATAATTAAACTTTTAATATTGGTATAGATTAGTTTATATTTGTGAGGTTGATATAGAAACTTATGTCGCAAATGAGTATGTCGATATTAAAATAAAAAGTTGATATAGAAATTTTTGATATTAGATAACTGGTTTTTCTCTATTAATTAAACCGGGTTCGTTATCTAATAATTAGAAAGCATATAATATATTATGTTAAGCTACAATTTAATGAACAATGGCTGTAATTAGTCTAGTAAAAAGAGGACTATTAATTATAGAGTGTGAGAGTGATTATGGTGGTGCCACGTTGGAAATGACAATTTGGTTAATAACACATGAAGTCAAAATTAGTTTATAATAATGCTCCTCAAATAATATAAAAGGGATATTAAGACAAGTTGATGCACAGAGTGAACGGCTAGACGGGTAGATGGCTATCAACAGACGGAAAAGAGGTTATAATTAAATCTATATTATTAGCGCTTCTTACATATGTGATGGCTACCTTTCTACTACCACTTGAGATATGCGAAAGCTTGCTAGTGCCATTGCATAGTTCTGGTGGAGTTCAAATCCACATAAACGAGGCATACACTAGGCAAAATGAGAAAAACTCTACAAAGTCTGAAGTAAAGGAGGTCTGGAATTTCGTATGATACATGAATTCAACTTGGCTCTACTAGCAAAACAATTATGGCGACTAGTCCAATATCCGGATTCACTGGTGGCTAGGGTGTTAAGAGGGAGATATTTCCAGATGAGCTCGCATTTGCGTTCAATTTCGGTTAACAGCCAGTCATATGTCTGGAATAGTATCTCGGCGTCGCGAAGGTTATTACTACTAGGTAATAGACAAATGATTCATTCTGGACATGAAACTAAGGTATGGGAAGATCCCTTGATCCTGACAATACCAGCTAGGCCGGCCTTCTCTTCTGCTCCAGTCTTGCACCGAATATGAGAGTTAGCGATCTAATAAATCATGAATCCAAGGAGTGGGATATTGATTTGTTGACAAATTATGTTAATTCGGAAGTCATTCCCCTTATAAGAAGCCTAGTCATAAGTACAATGAATCACAAAGATTCTTTCTACTGGAGTTATACTAAGAATGACCAATACACGGTCAAATCAGGTTACTGGGTCGCCCGGAAACTTTTGAGGAAAGATGTGGAGAGCGGGACTTGTGAACCTAGTATTACTGACCTTCAAGACTTTGATTGGAAAGTCAATGCACCCCCAAAGATGTGTCATCTTATATGATAATTGATAACAAGACATGTGGCGGTCACAAATAATCTAAATTACAGAAATATGAGATGTGACAATTACTGCCCGAGATGTAGGGAGCCGGAGGAATCAGTTACCCACGTCATATTTGAGTGCCCTCCAACCTTACAAGCATGGGCTTTATCTTCGACGGCTTCAGGTGAAAACATATTTCCATTGCCTAGTATGAGTAATGAAATAGCCGTTTGATGAAAATATATATATATATATATATATTATACTAAGATTTTTTAAATATATTATATTAATGACTCAGAATATAACAAATCACCTAAATCACTTATTAAATAATAATATAGACGAATACGAATAAATAAGAATAGCTACGCTCAAAACATTGTCCTTCCATACTATTTTTGTCGCCTCCGCGACTTTCACCAAGGCTTTAGCCATGAATCTGAGGCAGACCCACTTGGAGAATATTGATATTCCCTGACATCACAAAAATATTATAAAATGTTGATTTTATGTAGAAAATTGTCAAAACTTCAGTAACATAATTGGTAAATATAGGTTTTCACCCTCCAAAATCTTTGTGTAATTCCTACCAATGATCCTTTAAATATTTTGACCCCAATCAAATTTATTCCTAGATCTGCCCCTGACTTCAGCACCCTGACGGTAGCTTCATCAGCCTCAAAATTTATTCGGCCAAGCATGGTTACTCCGGAAAAAACTAACAAGTTAACTATGGGGAATGTGACCCATCTTAATTTGTTATCAACATTACGAGGGCTGTGTTTTCAAACCAAAGATACCACAATATACGTTACTTAAGTTTTCACATGGTCTTCTAGCGGAGGTTCTCCTGAGAAGAAGGCTAAAAAATCATGTTGATGAGATCTCTGATGCTAAACGTTATGCCTCGGTTATTATGCAGCACAACTAGGGTCTACTTTGGGCCAAGCCAATGAAACGTTAGTCTTAAGCTCCCAAAATTTTTAGCTATTTTAAAATGAACATATGCTCCCAAATTATGAATTTATTTTCTTACAAATGTGCTTAAGAAATGTTTAATATCCTCAAATTTTCAGATCTGGCCCTGACCACAACACAACCAAAAATGATATAACGAGTGTTCAACACCTCTTGTACTTCAAACACATGTGATAACTAACAATCTACATCATATATAACAAACAAAGAGAAGTCTTTTTCACACCCTCGACCCTTTGGAAAGGCAACAGAGATATCAAAACTGCAACCAGAGAGACAATTTGAAGAGAGAGAAATTAACATCAACATATTTAATATACCTACAAGAATGACACATTTGATATTAGGGGATTTTGCAAA